>PVKC010026518.1:0-16110 GCA_004027635.1 Crocidura indochinensis
AGACTTCCTGATCAACACTGCGCTTGGTTTGTTTGCTTTGGGCCTGGGAACACTAGCCCATTTAGTCTTAAAACCAGTCCTCACCCAACAACAACTTCCCCAACCACCATTGCTGATAGATATCAATTATCTCGCTGTGCCAACTGACAGGAATCTTTTCACTACAGAAACCAGTCCAGGGATTAGAAAACATAAAACCCTCTCAAATATGACTGCATTTTTGAGGCTTTCTAGACCTTCTGGAATTTCCCTTGGCAATTTGTACTAATCATGACCTGCATTTCCTGGGTGAGAGTTCAAGATACATGGCAAAAAGCCTAGTTAAATCGTGTCATTTGAAACCAGCTTGTGGACACTTTGTACTTCAGAAACAAACCTGTTTGTTCACTAGAGTAAATCTCAGCACTGTCGGTCTGAAAAACTAAAAATTATGTGTTTTAGAGAAAAAAATAATAGATCTTTTGCACTTAGATATCTGATAAAGAGTGGAAATAGAATATAAAATCTAATAAACTTTGTTTGACTGGGGTTTTCTGAGACCAGACTCTGCTGAACATATTTTAAATACCTCACATTTTTATTTTTTTTTGCTGGATCACAAGGGAGACCAGAAATAGTCAATGTGCTGATTTTAGGTCTGAGACTTGTACATGGCTCTTCAGCATAGCGGATTATTTCCAACAGTTAAATAAATCAGAAGATCTCAATGAGGATAGAAGTCCAGGGCCACTGAGTGGAAGGGCAACAGGGAAGGAGTGGCAGAAGCAAAGAAGTCACACAAGCCTGTAACCCTCTGTGATTCCTGGGCATTGTAACTGCCTCTTATGTTGCCATCACCTAAGTTGGAAGTTGATAACTAAAAGTATGTCTACTATTTTTGTTTAGAATTAAAGGGAACTCAAAATCATTCCACTTTGGCAATCACATCAAAGGCAGGAAAACATTGAACAGAAAGATGCTTAATGTTGAAACTAAACATTCCTTTGAAGAGGAAGAAATTATGAGACTATGAACTGGGTAAGGCAAGAAGAAAATTTACACAAAAGCAAACGTGTTAACTCCATTGTGCTTAAACATCTTTTCATCTTGATCTCCCATTTGCTTTCTATACAATATTTAACCTTTCCAAGTTACCTCCATTTTATAAATTGCTAATTAATTCCTAATTCACCCCCACCCTCCATATCTTTTTGGGGGGGGTCACACCCTGCAGTGCTCAGGGGTTACTCCTGACTCCATGCTCAGAAATTGCTCCTGGCAGGCACGGGGGACCATATGGGGTACCGTGATTCGTACTGATGACCTTTTGCATGATAGGCAAACGCCTTACCTCCATGCTATCTCCCGGGCCCCTTCCATATCTTTATAAAATTTAAAAAAATCTAGTGATACAGGCAGTTTTAATCTTTTATGTTACAATAATAAAATAAATGTTAATGAAATATTTCTTCGTGTTGTCTCCTTTACAGAAAAGTTTAAAAAATCAATATTTAAAATGTATTAGTGGGGCCAGAGAGATGGTACAGAGAATAGGGTGTTTGCCTTTCAGGCAGCTAAACTGGTTTCTATCCCCAGTATCCCAAAAGATCCCTTGAGTCCACGAAGATTCCTGAGTGCAGAGACAGGAATAACCCCATAGCAACACTGAACATGACCCAAAAATAAATAAATAAATTTATTGTTATATACATAATTAATTACTTCCAATTAAGGTTTCTTCTCATCTCCTTTCTTAGAATAAATTCTTCCTGGTGGAGAAAATTTAATATGAGTTTCTTTGCCTTATAGATATTTGGTTGACAGTGAGGTTTTTTTCTGAAGTATGTTTTCACCCGTATGGCTTTTTATAGTATGATGAGAACAATGATCTCATTCTCTCCAGTTGATAATAATAATGACATACTTTTTATAACTTGAAAAGGCATCTGCTTATTGATATGGATGTTAAAATTAACTATAATACAAGAGTTAGTCATTGCATGCCTGGCCTTATCTTATGGAAGGAAATAAACAGAATGGAAAACATGCAAAGCTTGAGGTTGTTTAAATCTTTGTAAAAGCTAATCTGTGTTCTTGAGGAGACTCTTAACTTATTTTTATGCTTTACTTGACAGATGAAAAATTCAACAATGTCGTTGAATATAGCACTTACTAAACATCACAAAAATGGAAAATAAAAACCAGTAATATAAGACCATATTTAATAATTAAAGACTCCTCTAAAGTCAGCTTCATGGAGAGCTCTGCTTATGTTTTCCTTAATATATTTATGGATTTGAGTCTAAGATCAATCCATAATTGAATGAATTTTTTAATTATTTTATTTGTTTTGGAACCAAACATAGTTGTGCTCAAGGCTTACTGCCCATTCTGCACTGAGGGCTCACTCCTGGAGCAACTCAAGAAACCATATGATGTGCAGGGGTATTGAACCCAGTTTGACCAGGAACAAGTCAAGCATCCTATCCACTGTACTCTGGCACTTTCTTTTTAATTTTGTTTTTTGGGGGCCACACCTAGTGGTGCTCACCTGTCTCCGTGCTCAGAAACCATTTCTTGCAGGCTTGGGGGACCATATGGAATGCCAGGAATCGAGCGTGGGCTGCCTACATGCAAGTCAAATGCCCTAACCACTGTGCTATTGCTCTGGCCCTCTCTGGTTCCTTTAGTAAGTTGTAACTATCCTTTGTGTATAGTGTGTGATTAGGGTCATTTTCTTCCTTTATATGTGTCTTGCTTGTTTTCCCAAAACTGCTTGAAGAGACTTTCCTTGTTTCACTTATCAATTTAGCCACCCGTAAACCAGCTGTTTGTTAGCCTCCGGGCTCTTAGTTCTAATCCATGGGTCTTAGTGTCTGCTTTTACTCCACTATTATGTCATTTTATTTACAATCAATATATAGCACAGTTTAAAGTCTTTTTTTCCTCAAAATTTTTTTGGCTATCCTTCTCTGGAGGTTTTGGTTCTGGACAAAACTTGGAATTGTTTGTTCTATGTCTTTCAAGAATGCCAGTGGAATTTTTATGGGATTTATATTGAATCTGTATAGTACTTTGGGTGGGATTGCCATTTTAACATTAAATAGAGTACATTTCTACTTATTTCCTTGTGCCTTCTTATATTATTTTAGTTCTAGTTTATAGTTTTTACTACATAAGTATTTCACCTCCTTTGCTAACTCTATCCTATGTCAAGTGATTTTGGACCCAATCATAAATCATAAACAGATTATTAAAAAAAATTCTCTTAGCACCATTGTTCTCAGGTAAATGCACTATATTTCTATGTATTTATTTTGTAGTCTGCTATTTTCTAGTACATATTTATTATTTCTGAGACTTTGAAATCAGTCTTCAGGTTTTCTAAATATAATGTCCAAGTCTTTTATGAACATTTATAGTTTGATTTCTTTTTGTTTGTTTGCTTGTTTTCAGCCACACCCATTTGATGCTCAAGGGTTACTCCTGGCTAAGCACTCAGAAATTGCCCCTAGCTCGGGGAGATCATATGGGACGCCGGGGGATCGAACCGCAGTCCTTCCTTGGCTAGCGCTTGCAAGGCAGACACCTTACCTATAGCGCCACCTCACCAGCCCCGATAGTTTGATTTCTTTATTGACAACTTGAATTCCTTTACTGTTCTTTTATTATGAATTGCTGTGTCTAAGATTTTCCTTACAATGTTAAAATATGATAAGAATGGACAAGTTTTGTACTTTGTATTATAAAAAAGTAAATATCATGTAAAAGAATAGTTTAATTTACTTGAGGCATTGTGTGGCTTAAGATAACAGATCAGTTTTGAATATTTAGAACCGGAGAGATAGCATAGAGGTAGTGCATTTGCCTTGCATGCAGAAGGTAGGTGGTTCGAATTCTGGCATCCCATATGGTCTCCTGAGCCTGCCAGGAGCGATTTCTGAATGTAGAGCCAGGAGTAACTCCTGAGTGCTGCCGGGTGTGATGCAAAAAAAAAAAAAAATTGAATATTTGCCAATAGGTTGGTAGGTATGTGTAAGGAAAGACACTCTCTTCAACACCTTCAGCTTAGAGTAAAACAAAGGGTTGGGCAGTTAAAAGCATATGGAAAGAAAGTCCCCAAGCCTCACCCTAGAGCAAAAATAACTCCACAACAGGGAACATTCATTCAAGAAATGTTTCTTTTCTAAGAGTGTGTGAGACATGTGAGCCATGTCAAATATTTTTAATTGAGTCACGTAAATTTCCATCTTCTAATCACAAGGAACTGGACAAAACAGTCAGAAATGTGAAAATGATATATCTACAAGGTAAATATGAACTGTCACTCACTGGATCTTGATATATCTGGTGTCTATAAGCAAACACTCCTAGAAAAGCTTTTATCTCCAAATGATGAGCCTGACATGTGACTCTCCTGTCCATTCACCTTTCCACACAAAGAAATCTGAAGTTTACTCAATCAAATTGTTCACACCACTGTCCACCTAGAACCTATTGATGGCCATTAGTCATGATTTTCAGGTTAAATTCTGTGTCATAATTTGTATCATCTTCCTTCCAAATTCTGTTGTATCTCTCTATTTTTGATTGTATCTCTATATTGTAATTGCAATTTAACTTCATCCACCCTACATACTTTTTCATATACTATTCAAATATTGCTCATAATTCTAGAAATTATGCTCTCCTTAATGAATTGTATACTCTATACACAATTAATTCTGGTTCAGTTTTCTCTGTCACAAATAACATCATCTTCCATCTGGATTTCCGTTGGTATCACCCAGCTTCCAACACCCTCTCTATTATCAAGACTCTAGATAGCATGAAGAATGTTCTTTATCAATTACAAATCAGATATCTTACTTCCTTAATTAAAATTCTTCAATAACAAAATCCAGATTCCTCTCCATAACCTATAAGGCACTGCATTCACTTTCTTTTCTTTATTTTTCCAACTTCACTACATGAATCATTGCTTTTCTCTCGCCAGATGCTCTGTCCACTCTAACAACTTCGTGTCTGAAGATTTTGAACTCCCTATAATCTCAAGGACTCATGTGCATACTGTCTGCTTAGAACATTCTTCTCCCAGATGTTCTGATGACTTTTCCACTCACTGAGGTGAGTAGAATAATGTCAACCACTTAGAAAGATCATTTCTAACCAGGTGATATTTCTTAAACTACATGACCTTCTATAGTTTTTCATGTTATTTTTATCTGAAATAAGTACCTGTCTATTTTTCACTAGTTTCTTTGGTTATTTGCCTATCTCCCCTTTCACTGTAAGAGCAATCTTCCCAATCTTCCTGTATTAACTTCACTTGTCTAGTGCAGGACTGGTAACATACAGGGGATCAACAGTTGCTTCCTTGATCTTCTCAGACTTCATCTGATGAATATATGTCTACATGATTTTATTTTAACCTCAAATAGTAACTTTCCCAGAATGTACAACAGTTGGCATAACTTTACTGGTGTATTTTGTAAAGAACTATCTTCAAACAACCTTTGAAGTTAATTAGAAAATACATATATTTATTATAGAAGAATCTTTAGCACATGGTAAAATTGTAGGTAGACATGCTGACATATTTGCTTACCATGTATCTTTTATTTAGAACTGGAGGCCACTTGGATAGCACTCAGTGTTTACTCCTAGTTCTGTATATAGATATCATTCCTGGTGGTGCTTGGGGAACCCTATGGAGTGCTGGGATCAAATCCAGGTCACTCACTTGCAAGACATACATCCTACTGTTACGTCCTGGTACATTCAACCCACACTACTTATCTCCTGAAATGAGTCTTACTGTGTATTCTCTTCTTGTCCCAAATACTGTTCTTTAAAATAACAGACACTTGGTCCAGAATAGTACAGAGGGTAAGGCATTTGCCTTGCATGAAGCTAACCCGGGTTCAATCCTCAGCATCACATGGTCTCCTGAGCACTGCCAGAAATAATTCCTGATTGCAGAATAAGCAGTAATCCCTGTGCACTGCAGTTTGTGTTTCCCTAAAAAGAAAGAAAATAATAACCACTAATATTTTAGGTTTTGTTCATTATTTGTTCATTCATTTGTTCAGTTGTTCATCCCTTGTTTGTTCCACACTTTCTTTTCATTTATTTACCAACTTTCATGCATCTTCTTCTGTTGGTCACTTATTATATACTGGGCACTAAAAATACAAAGCTTATTTTAAAATGATTCCTGACCCTTGGAAGCTTACAGTACATTAGGGAAGATGGGCATATAAGACAGCATGACCCATATAGTCTAGGATGCCAATCTATGGAGAAAATAGTAGAACCTAAACAAGGGTTGTAGCCAATTTTGCTTATCAGTGAGGGACCTACAGAAATCTTTTTGGAATTAAGTAATCCCAGAGTGATCTTACAGAGGAGGAACAGGCATATCTATCAGGTAAACAAGATAAACAGCAAAAGAAACTGTAAATTGTCCAAGACTTGAGGAGCTGCACAGAGTTGGGAAAGTTTAGATATAATGGTAGAAGATTAAGGGATGCCTGAAGAGACGGCCTAGAGCAGAGTGCCTTTAGGAGGATGTGTGTGTTCTGCTGTAGCATTTGAGTTTTAGTCCATGGCAAAAATAGCCAATGAAAATGTTTCTTTTCTACTTTAAGGAAGTCATATTCTATGTCCACAATTTAATTAGGCTTGCTTAAAAGCCAATAATACTTTTTTAATTAAATAATTTTTACCAAAGCGGATTATAAATCTTTCACAGTAATATTTTAGCTACATACTGACATTGAATCAAGAGCATTGGTATGTTTTTTTTTTTTATAGGGACCATAGAGAACAGTATTTAGGGACTACCAGAGCCACACTTAGAAATGCTATTGTAGGACTGGAGAGATAGTACAAAGGATAGGGTGTGTGCCTTGAACATGACAAATTGGATTCAATCTCTAGCACCCCATATGGCCCCCGTGTCTTGCCAGGAATGATCCCATAGTTTAGAGCTAGGAGTAATCCCAGAGTATCACTGATTGTAGCTCAGAAGATCAAGATAAATTAAAAAGTGCTCTTGGGTCTTGGGAAATTGGGGATTGGAACTTATTATTTCAGAAATTGAACCCAGCCCCTTCCACTTTCACAGAATTTCACTACCACTTGAGTCACGTCTGTGGTCATAACAGTGTATGTTTTTCAAAGCTTCAGAAGAAACCTTCTTTCAGATAATAGAAGGAACCTGGGCTGTTATGTTTGTTGGGTATGCAGCTTCCTGTAATTTTTCTCATGTCTTTGTTTCTACCAACTTTTGCTTTGATCAAAATCAAGTATGTTCATTGTAATACATTAATTCACTAACACCAATAGTTAGGAAAATGTAAAGGTTTTATAAGAACTAATAAATCATTAGTCATTTCCATTACTGGATACTGTGAATGCAGTTGTAAATAACTAGAATTTTTATGATATTCTTAGTCTCTTTTACTTTAGTAGTAAATAAGATAAATTTGTTACAAGAAAGAAAATGGAAATGCTGTCACATTTTTGTCATTCTTTTGAATTTTTGTCAGCAATTACATCCTGCAAACTCATGAAACCCAATTAAGTTTTGGATAAAGAGCATATGATATTTTCTATTTAAGTATAGACTTTAATCTTAATCATAGTTAATTATATATACTTTTTAAATGATTTTTTCTGATGTCTCTCCTTTTTTAAAATGTAAGCTTAACTAGAGTAATCAATGCTTCCTGAAACCTCCTCTGTATATATGGAAGGAAATATATAAAATGACAATCTGCAATACCCAACAAATGCTAAGTATTTTATTTTACTTTAGCGCTTTCAGTTGCTTGGCACAAGGGAAAATAGGAATAAAAACTACAGTAATAAACTAGTAAAGGAGTAAAAAAAATTGCTAGTGACATTAAGAACAAAATAATGGCTAGAGATACTTTGACACCAGTAAAAGTTGAGATATTTAATATAGATGGATCAAATACCTAATGATCTATAGATCACTCATATGTGGAAGATAAAGAAATTAAGCAATGGAAGAGATAACAGCCAATGAAAACAAACCCTTAGACTATGACCATCAAGTTGAGGTTAACAGTGGGTAGGAGAAAGGCCCCAATAGACTGTGAAGGATGGATGTTGTTACTTTGATGGTGAGAATAGTGTGGTAACATTGTATCCCTATATCATACTAATGTTTAATTATTATAAGCCAATATTACTTCAATAAAAATAAACAAATATGTTAAGTATACCTTTTTTAAAAAAAATGGAAAAGAAAAATTGAGGGGTCTGGGGAGATAATACACAGGTAAGACACTTGCCATGTACATAGCCAACCTGGGTTTGATCCTGGGCACTGCTTTTAGTCTACTGAGCCCCTCTAGGAGTAAGCACTGAGCACAGCCAGATCTCGCCAAATTAATTTTAAAAAAAGTTTTTAATAAAAATTGAGAGGTAACATCAAGTAGAAATAAAAAATGATCAGATTTAAACATTACATCCAAAGCCAACAGCAACAGAATCGAAACCCAATCTACAACAAGCTAGACACAGAGGGGACCACTTATACTAGCAGCCCGGGGGGCATAAGGATGGGAATATCGGATGCATGATGGGAACAAGAGTGGAGGGAGGACAACATTGGTGGTGGGAATGCCCCTGATTCAATGTCACTATATACCTAAAATATTACTGTGAAAGAATTGTAATCCACTTTGGTCAAAATAAAAATTATTTTTAAAAAATAACACCATAAAAAATTGAAAGATTTAGCGAACTCACAAAAAAGTTAGGTTGTTTGTTTGTTTGTTTGTTTGGGCATGATTTTTAAAGGAAAGGAACGAAAGTAAGGTGGAAGAAGTTCCTCTTGTGTTTCTTCTGCCTGCTTGTCTATGACCAAACAGTAATTCATAGTTATGCCACAATATTGAATCAGAAATCATAATTTTCCTCAATTGTTTTAACTGTTTTACTAATAAGGATACTAATACTCAGGGAGCTTAGTAGCTTATGCTGGTCACTAGCTGATTAGAGATGGGATCAAAATTTCTACCCTATCATCATTCTGAAACCCCTAAACTTTCTACTTCATGGCACTGCACCTTAAATCCAAACTACAGGCCTCCATTTAAGACAAATGGTATAAAATGGTCTTTGAATGAAATGAATAACAAAAATGAAGGTTGGAAATGCCCTGATTTGTGTCCAAGTGTTTGTTTGAGGTGTATTTAGTGATTGACTGAATTGGTTGGGTTTGTTTAGTTTTTTATTCTTGATATTTGTGCGTGTGTGTATGTGTATGGTGGTAGGAGTCATACACAGCAATGCTCAAGTGTTATTCCTGGCTCTGCACTCAAGAATGACTACTGCCAATAGAATACCTTACATGGTGCTGGGAATTCAGGAAAGACTGGAAGGCTGCAAAACAAGTATCTTAATCTATGCACTCTCTCTCTCTCTCCTGTCCCTGAGTTATATATTTTAAAATAAACAGTGCCTTTTAATAGAAAGTAGATTAATGGTTCCATCTATAATACAATGGTTTTTGCATTTATTGGTTTACATTTAGAGAGTGCTGACTCTGTCTTAAAAATGCCAACATTTTATGTCATGAAACATGACAATCCATTACATAAGTGAAGTTAGTCCATTAGCATCTCTTGACAACCAGCCTTAATGATTAAAAGAAATTATCATCTTCTTGTGAATTACAACAACAAACATCATAGGTCAGTGTTGAGGGGAGCCTATTATTAGGTGAAAGGACCTATTAAGGATTTAGTGAGCACCAATATGTAATCAAGGTACAGACCTTGGCCCTTATTCTGCTTTGATATCTGATGATTCTTCAGTGTTTATATTTACTCTAGACATCTCTAAGGGTGCATTTAGAAAGCGCTTTCCTAAATGGTTTGCTTTTCAGTCAAGGAAAGTTGTTACCAGATCTATGTGCTTAAGGAAATGAAAAGCCCTTGATTAGTAGCCAAGAAGCCTCCTAATGCAATGACATTTCCCTCAGGGATTTCAAGTAGTTAATAAAATCTACTGCTCTCTGCATAAAGTGCTTATGTTTGAGCTATATAGAGGGCATACTGCATGTGCATTGAAAGGAGCAAAAGATGAAATCCTCTCCCCCATGGATGAGTATCCATGTCCTTGTTAAGTAATAAAGCAAATGCTTTAGCTTTATCCCACACCTGGATTGTGTGGTTGAAGGTAAATTTATCAAAGGCCATTTCTAAATGCACTCTTTGCAAAACTTATGGTGTCAGAGGAGGATCATTATACTTGTTCAAGAGCAATGATAGCTTCTAAAATTCTGGAAAGAATACAAGATTTGAGGAGGGAAAAAAATCAGAAAAGCAACTATACCCGAAATAAAATTGAGTAACTTAAAAATACTAGTCATAGTTGGGGCTGGAGAGATACCATGGAGGTAAGGTGTTTGCCTTTCATGCAGAAGGACGGTGGTTTGAAATCGGTGTCCCATATGGTCCCCTGTTCCTGCCAGGGGTGATTTTCTGAGCATAGAGCCAGGAGTAACCACTGAGCGCTGCCGGGTATGACCCAAAAACCAAAAAAACAAGCTAATCATATTTGACACATTTTTACATAGATGAGTAATAAACTCTAGTCTTCATTATGTCTTTATTTAAATGTATATGTAAATTCATCAATAATCTATTGTCTTTATAATGATATATATAAAATGTTTTAATTCAAAGTATTTAAACTAACTCATACTGGTGAAATTGATTTTAATAGTATTTCCCAAGGTTGGCAATATTGCACCTAGAACTATCTAAAGCTGCAATAATAGCCATACAGCAACTGGAGACATTTTTATTTGTCTGCTAAAATATGGTTGATATGTAGGTCCAGAGACATATTACAGAAGTTACGACTTTTGTTTTGCAAGCAACTGATCCCATTTTGATCCTTGGCACCACATGTGTTCCCATGAACACTGTCCCAAGAGAGGATCTTGAGCACAGTCAGGAGTAAGCCCTGAGCACAGGTATGGTCCCAAGTAGACAATAATAAAATGATACCTAGTAGGAAGATGAATGATATTTTTCTAAAAGGGGGGCATATTAGGACAACTAAGATGGGAACTTCTGTTTTCAAGGTTTTCAAGGCAGGTTTAACTCAGGGAATATCCAATTCACTTTCTCTATGAGCAGTTGTCATTGTCTCTATCTGCATTTCTTCACTTCTCTTTCTTGCTATGTTGGATTCTCCAGACATTGCCACAAATTCTAGCAGTGCCTCTCTCATCAAAGGAATCAATTTAAGAATATATTTTATTAACTCTGAGTTTTAGGTTCACAGCACACATTTCCTTTCATTAAAATGTAGTAATATATTTAAAAAAACAAATAATCAAGATAGATCCTTGTCATCTTCTGACAATTGATCATTGTTTAACTCATGGTTAAAGGAAATGGCATCTTAATGCTAAACTAGTGTTCCAGATGTAAATTGCAACAGCAAAAGTATTCCTGCCTAGCTTGGGGCAGCTGCCATGCTCTAAAATAGCTATAAGCAAGGCTTCCAGCTCACAGAACCATGGATATGCTTCTTGTTTTTATAATAATAAGCATTTTGCATGGAGATAAGTTGTTTCCCAAAAAAGATGACATGAAATGTTTATTTATGTCTGTATACCTTAAAATATTTATCTACCTTAAAAATTTAATGAGGGGCCCGGGAGATAGCATGGAGGTAAGGCGTTTGCCTTTCATGCAAAAGGTCATCGGTTTGAATCCCGGTGCCCCATATGGTCCCCTGTGCCTGCCAGGTACAATTTCTGAGCATGGAGCCAGGAGTAACCCCTGAGCACTGCCGGGTGTGACCCCCCCCAAAAAAAACCCAAAAAAATGTAATGAAATCATTGTATTTTATAGATAAACTTTGAAATTATTACCATACATCTCTTTTCATATTCCCTAAAATTTATCTCTGCCTAGAATTCCCTTATCTTCCCCTCATTCTTTATAATAATCTATTCCATATACTCTTTTCAGTACAGGTTTCTAGTTTCTCCCAGATACCACTTCCAAATCCTCCCTTCTTTCTAACATCTAAATGTTCATCTTTGAAAAAGTAATAATAATTTGTTACCTTTGCTTAAATGTATAGAAGACTGTAATGGATGATTTATATATTGCATATATTAAACTGTTCTGTAGGGTAAGTCAGTGTGGGCTCTGAAATTAACTTTTATACATAACTAGGAATAGCATCTGCTTAAGATATCTGTGTCTCTTGGTTTTAGCTATGTGGTGCTTACTGAAATCCTTACTAAAAATTCTAAATAAAAGCCAAGGACTTCATAGCTTGGAGCCAAATCTATAGCACAGCAGGGAGAGTGTTTGCCTTGCATATGGCTGACCTGGGTTAGATCTCTGGCATCCGATATGGTCTCCCACCCCCACCTCAAAAATGATTCCTGAGTGCAGAGCCATGTGTAACTCCTGAGCATCCTTGGGTATGGACCCAAAACAAAAAATAAAAATAATTCCCTTCATTTCCTCCTTAGATTTTATATGGGATTTTCTGTTATTAGTTTTATCCGAAAAAAATAATATGTCCAGGAGAGCTCTTAAGACCTTTCACAAATAAAATCAAGAGAAAACATTCTTCCACTTATAATATTTTATATTAAGAAATCAATTAACTTGCACATTTCTCTGCCATAGTGACAGGGGTTATGTCCTATTAATGTATCTTGCTTCTCATCTTTTTAGGCCCATAAAAAGGGAAGATTTATACAGCTGCCATAGTTGGTCTCCATTTGACAGTTCTCCAAGGACACTCCATTGATTGCACAATTTAGGGTGTGACCGGAATCTTATGTATGAACTAAAAGAAGCCAAGATCATGCCTCAGAGAAGAAAATAGATTTTGGTTTTACTTTACACATTTGGGCAAGGATATATACTTTGTTAGATAAAAATTTATATATTTTTGCTTTTAACTTTTGCATAAAATTAGACTTCTAATATTTATCTTTCTGGATGCTTGATATCATTTATCTTAAATACCAAGCATAGGTTTGCAATCACTTCTAACCTCTTATTTTTCAAGTTCAGGAAGGAACTCAGGAAGGAAGCCAGTCAAGAGTTACCAAATGTACCTTTACAGGAAGGAGTATTTTGTACTCCAACTCTACATTATTCATTTTCTACATTTATTTGGAAGTTTGATTCCACCAACCTAACTTCATCACTTATATTCTAAAATATGGTGCCTTTTGGGCTTACTGGAGGATTCAAGGCAAGAAAAAAAAAGTTACTAGAATCAGAAGATAAAGCAGGGTACAATTTCCTCTAAAATTTGGTTTTATTGGTGGTAAAAATTTAAAGTACTGCATCTCTATTAATACAATTAAACATAAAAATACCACAAGTTATTAGTTTCATATTAGGTGCTTCTACGAGGTTGCTTCCAACTCTTTTCAGAAAATTATTTTAGGATTGATGCATGCATTTGGGGTCTTGGGTGAACTTGAGTTTTATGTATATATTAGAAAGAGCTGTGAGCAGACTAATCTACCATTAAAGTTAGATCCCAGACCCATTTTCTCTCTCTCTCTCTCTCTCTCTCTCTCTCTCTCTCTCTCTCTCTCTCTCTTTCTCTGTCTCTTTCTCTCTCTTTATTTTTGGGTCACTAAAACAATAACATTCAGGAGTTGCACTTAGCTTTGCTCCTAGAAATTACTGCGGCAGGGTCCTGGCAGTCTCATGGGACATATAGGTTACCTGGGGAATTGAACCTTGGTCGAAAGCATGCAAGGAATATGCTCTACACATAGTGCTTAGCTCCCGCCCCTCCATTTCTTTTTTAAAGATCCATAATTAGCCTTGCTCTGGGACAGTCTATACATTACCTCTGATGATCTCTGTCGACATTTGAGGCTTCTTTATAGCTTTACACAGATTGTCGTTTAATACTTTATTTTAAATTTTAAATTTTTTAGTCTCCTAAACAGTGCTCAGGGGACAGAGAGGACACTGGGAAGCAATACTTGGGCATCCAGGTCTGATGCTTAAATGTTTGACCCATCAGTTCTTGCTGCAGCTCACCTGGCTATTCTTTGGTACTAGAAGGACTACACCTGGCAGTGTTCAGGATTTAAGACAGTGCTTGAGTATCAAAGTCAGGGTCTTTTTGCATGTCATTGAAGTGTTCCAGCTCTTTGAGATGCTGCCCAAGGTGCCAAACCCAAGGATTTTATTTTTTTTAAACAAGGTAAAAGTCAACATTGACCATAAAGGATGACTTGTAAATTATGTCTTCATGATCATAAAAAATAATCACTTCATAATATGTTTTATTTTATTTTATTTTCTGAACTATATGAAGAAAAAGTGAACAATATTTTAATGTACATGATTGTAAAATTCAAAGTGGTCTTTGTGATTGTTTAAAGTAGACTTTGTCAGATGAGGAAATGCAATGTAGTTAAGGGGGGACACCTAGATCATTTTATCCCAGAGCTTAAGAAAGAAACAGAGAAAAAAAAGAAATTGGGTTAGGAAGGAAGAAAAAGATAAAGGTACGTAATAAAGGAGCAGAGGTAAGGATTTTAGTTACACTGGTGATGTGGGAAAGTGTTACAGCTAATATCCAAAGCACAGACTCAACAGCATGGAAAACATGACAAGCTCTAAGCATATTCTCATCAATAAAAAAAAAATGAATCTCTTGCTCTCCGTTGGAGTGCTTGAGTTCCAAGCATCCAAAATACAAGAACATTAACACAAAAGCCAAAAGCCAAGTGTCTTGAACTATTTAACTTATTCATTTGTTACTCTTTATATAACATGTGAGAAATAATATAATATATTTGACCAAAGTAAAAGGAGACAATAAGCAGTTAAGGATAAGATTATATTAAGTAAATTCATTGTATATATATATATATAGATGTAGATTATAACAGTGAAAATATGGAAACATACAATTTTATAATACAATGCCATTTTAGTTAATTTTTTAATTAAAACTACTATCTTGAAAATAGATGATATAAAGAACTTAGTGCTTTTTAGCACAGATGATTAAACTACTGCTCAAACTACTACTCAAAGGAGAGAAGGCAGGTTTTTAATATCACCAGTAAGTCAAATGCATGAAGTCTTTTTCTTAATGTACAAAAGCAGAGCTATCAATTGTCATAAACATTTTCTAAAATGATATCAGGGTATCCAAGCACTATGTATGTTATTTAAGTGTCAATAAAAGCCATTACGAAATGTACTGTCTTCTTTCCCCTCAGGCAACTGTTCTCTAAACTTCCATAAAGTTCAATAGAGGGGCTCAGTCAGTGAAACAGAATCTTAAACTTGATATTGCTGAGTAAAACAAGAACATGTGGATAGTTAGAAAATTGACTGCTTTCTCCCATGCAGTCATTAGCAATTGAACAAACCATAGGAAAGTCCTTTTAGGGTCCCTGCATATTTTAAAAGGAAGTATGAATCATGTTTAAGAGAAAGGATAAAAAGAAAAGTCTCATAAGATCTTCTGAAGATTCTTCTCTACTGTACTTACTCTGTGATCAAGTCAGAGATCAACTTTAAATTACTGTCTAGACTGTCATGAAGGCTTGAAGGTCGATGCAGTTTCAATGGTTGTCAAACTGTGGATTCCAAAACAAATAGAACTCTAGTTTACTGAAATCAGATTATCATTTTAAATCCAGTTGCTCATGAATTTTGACAATCATATACTTGTCTTGTTTTATGGCAACCTAGAGCTACTCTTTAATCTTTAATTTATCCTCAATTGAAATTAAGTGTTTTTTTAGCCACCAGAATGCCTGTCTTCTTTCCGTTTTTTGTGTAGAAAGACAGATGGAATAAGGCATTTAATAGTTCAGTTACATTCATTCAAACTGAAATAATCATTTACTATTTTCTCTTTTTATTTAACAAAAGTAAAAAGCCTATGTCTACCTCCGTGAAATCTTAATTTGCTAGGCAACTGGGCAGTATCTAAAGGAAGAATTGCAGAGATAGGAGAAGGCTTCATCAGGAAGGGAAATCTGAGATCTCATGAGTAAAGAATTATTCTCCCATTGAAATTGACTCAATTTAACAACAACCTTAATAACAATAAATC
>PVKC010026519.1:0-16094 GCA_004027635.1 Crocidura indochinensis
AAAGAAAGAAAGAAAGAAAGAAAGAAAGAAAGAAAGAAAGAAAGAAAGAAAGAAAGAAAGTAAAAGAAGACATTAGAAAGCATCAGGGTCAGGATCAGGGTTGTTGGTCTCAGGGACAGAGAGCCCTGAATGTATTCTCCATTGGATATTTATTGCTTACCAATAAATATTTATTGATATTGATCAGCAATAATGACTTATTGCACCGATTAATATTTATTAATATAGTGATTTATAAGCAATAATATTTATCAGCAATAATCAGTCACAGGAAGAAGGGTAGATAATTAACAGATTCTCAATGAATGGTAACTAAATCTAAGGGTTTACAATCACATAAGGAACTGTGAGGAATGAGGAGGTTTTAGGTATAATCCCTGAAAATTGTCTTCATCTGTGGAAGGGTGATAGATAGGAAACTGTATACAGGGCTCCTGCCCCCAGGGAGTTCCTGGGTGGGTGTCAGTATTCCAAAAATTTGTATTAAAAGCACCTCAGTTTACTATCTATAATTTCTCTCAAACACAGATTTCTAAAAGTCTGAGCATTTTCTTTTTCTTTTTTTTTTGGGGGGGGGGCACACCCGGTGGCACTTAGGGGTTACTCCTGGCTATGCGTTCAGAAATCGCTCCTGGCTTGAGGGACCATATGGGAAGTCAGGGGATCAAACTGCAGTACATCCTAGGTTAGTGCAGGCAAGGCAAATGCCTTACCGCTTGAGCCACAGCTACAGCACCATGAGGATTTTCTATTCTGAACTTTCACCAGCACATTTGTGTGTATGTGGGGTGTGTAACCAGGCATCAATTCTAGGTGTTTACATGTGTAAGACAAGTGTTCTAAGGCTGTGCTATATAACCAGAAATTTACTCACTTTTATAAAATCATGAAATGGCTACTAAATCTAACAATTTGCTTATTAGTTGGCTACATAGAGGTTCACAATTCAAATGAACTTGTTTTTTGCCTAACCGTGTTTTGAGGAGAGAATTTTATGTATTTTACTCTCTGTTTCATATTAATTATTTAACTTAACTTAATTTTTTCTAGAGACTGCAAATCTGATCTAGTGAGTGGATAAAGTATTTGCCTCGTGTTTTCTGAGCAACACAGGGAGTGAGCCCTGAATGCAAGTTAGGAGTAAACCCTTAGCACAGCTGGTTATGGGCCCAAACTCAACACACATACTAAGAAAATAAATAAATGCTTAAGATTAATTTTTCTGTATATTTGGATAACTTTTGTTTTCTTGGATTTAGAGTACAAACATATATATGTTACCTTCATTACTGGTGGGGAAAAAATACCCTATATTCTTGGAGAAATACAAATAAAGAGAGAAAAGGTATTAGCAGGGAACAATTGATAAAATATATTCCATGAAGGGAGAGGAAAAAAAAAAGAGATGTTACTTTGGGGCCTTTAACTTAAATCATTTTCTAGTTTTGTAGCTATTTATTTATTCACATACTTACCTTACAGTTATTTTATTTTAACAATAATATTAGAATTCTGTTATCATTTATCTCTTACTCCTCTGACATTCCCACCTTCTTTTCTTCTATATACTCCATATCCTTTCTACTCTAGTTTATTTGCTTCCAATTCTCTTTTGTTGCCTTCTTTTTCATTTTTCTTCATTTCTGTATATTTATGTCAGATATTTTTCTCCATTTGTTTGTATATAACTTTCACTTAGTTTTGCCCTTTTTGTGAAAGTTTAAGGTGTTATCAGTTTCCTTCTCAAAAACATTTTAGAGATGAAAATTTGTGTCAAATAAATTCTGACACTTAATACATTCCTAGATTATGAATTGCTAATCAGCTATATCTGATTAATAACTTATGTGATGACCAACCTCTTCTGAAATGCAAAGTGTAATACATTCACCTCTTTCTGAAGACAAAAGCATTCATTTACTGAATTAAAATGAGGATGTGGAATGCAAGTTTAAAAGCAAAACAAATTACATGACAATAGCAATAACCTTCACACCAGAGAACACCTCAAAAATCTGGCAGGTGATAATATAAAAACTCTGATTCAAATAAAGGATCAAGAAAACAAAATAGCAATTTGAGGTAAATAGGTGGGAGAAAGAAACCAAATGAAAAGTAAAATAAAATTTAAAAAATAGTGAGATTATAAAAATAATCAACATAGAAATATAGGTAAAATTATTATTAAAATTTAATAGCAATTACTGAGGAAAAAAATCTATTTTAGAGTCGTCTAGACCAAAATCTGAGGTGGTATCTCTGTCAAGTCTGAGTTTAAGAATAAATGATTACAACTTTATGTTTAAAAGGAGGTTGGCAATTAAGTGACTAGAATTATTCTAAGATATACCTGAATGAAAGAAAATCAGCCCGAAAAGTCTTGCATGATAAGAATGGAGACTGATGTTCCTTTGGCTCCTGAATATGAATCCAATTTAAAGGCAATGTAATTGTACCTATTAGTGTCTCTTCCAGTGATGTATGAAATGGGTTCTCTTCTCAGAAAGCAGACATAACATCCTCCAAACAACATCAAGATTAGCTTGTATCTTGGCACTTGATGAAAGTGACTGGAATGATGGATTTCAAATTTGTTTGTCTGTAATAATAGTATAAGAGAAAAAGAAGCCAAATCCCTCTGTCCTTTAGGGGTGACACAGAACTGAGAGCAAAAGCCCACCTAAGCCTTCTTCCTCTTGGACACAAACTTTACTTTTTGACATTTGATTTTTACTGTTACTGTTTTCTAGAAATGGACTGTGTCATTTAAAGTTAAAATGGTAAGAGCTAAAATTATGACACTTTTATAAAATTATAAAATTTCAAATTAGAAACAAACATTGGCCAACAACTGACCAAGAATAAGAATCTATGCCTAGAAGGTGTATTTAAGAAGACTGTTTTCTCTGTGGGTACACTATTGATGAGAGCCTTTGGCTAATAATGGGCACTTTGAGGTCCCTGTAAGAGTCAATAAGACTTCTTAATGTGTTCCCTTAATGGACCATTTACTTTCTATTTTGAGGGTTATCAAGGCTGCATTATTTATTGAGTTATATATTGTATTTAGAAAGTACACTCTCAAAGCCTACAGTGTGCATAGTGTTTATTGACTACATACACTTCTAGACTCTTAAATGTAATGTGCTCATGACATGGCCCTTCTCTTCTAATAGCATGATTATATACTGTTTTTAATATACTTATTATTTTTCTATTTGATAGTATAATTCTTTAATGGCCATATGGGAACCTCTTTTTAGCTAGTTAAACCTGGAAAAACTCTTAAAGGTAGCAATGTGGGTGAGCTTTTTCTCCCTTGAGCCATAGGAGGTTGTAAATTTCTTTTCTTTCTGTTAAAACTCATTTCCCTTCCTGGTTCCCACTTTGTCTAACATTTTATTGTAATGTTTCTGGAATCTATTTTGTAGATATTTAAGCTATACCTGTGCTTTGCAGTTTCCATGAACATTGTTTTATCTCAATGATTTCTATTCTTTACAAAAAATAATGTATTTAATCTTTGAATTCCAATAGTGATGAATATTTATTTTATATGTATTCCAAAGAGTCATGTATATGCATTTTATATATATAATAGAAAAATCAAGAAATAAGAGATCAAAACTTCAGAGCACAGAGATTCAATAATGTTCACAGTTTTAGTTTTGTAAAACTTTGATGCCAGACTACAACTTTTAAGAGAATAAATTTTTCATCTTCACTGTAGACTATTATATCTTGGAGGTTGTTCACTAGCTTCCATTCCCCACTGATTCATTTAAGTATCTATCTATCTCTTATAAACTTTTGCATTGGTAGGATATTCGTGGAGGGTTGTCTGTTTTCCTCTTAACTCCTTCCCCAGCTATTTCCTTTCTACCATCAATCAAACAATTAGAAAATGCCTTGACCACTTTGCTAAGTTGACAATTCTATACAACAAAACAGTAAAAACTCAATAAGTGCTTTAAAGGGAATCTAATTAGCATGATAAAACTATCTCAGATGAATCGATTTAGTTAAAACTAATTACCACCATTATTTATAATAATATCTAACTTTGATGCACTTATTTTGTAGTAAGGGCTTTTTCTACATCACTTCATCTTAATGTCTCTGTGTCTGGGAAACAAAAACAACCTCTGAGCTGAGGTCTATCCCATAAAACATTTAAGAGATGTATCTGCATAATACAGCACACAGGACAGAATAGGTCAGTGAATGTAGATATTAATACTGAATTCAACAATCTAGGTAGAAAATACATGTAAATTATTGGATGAATTCCAAATGTTACTAAACACTTTAAAAAGCTATGGTTCAGGAATATAAATACATTCGCCTATATTTGGTGTATGTATATTAAGGAAAATCAATTAAAAGATTGACCTTAGCCAACTATCCCTAACATCCCATGTGGTCCCCCAATCTGCCAGGAGCAATTTCTGAAAGCAGAGCCAGGAGTAACTCCTGAAATTATGGATGTGACCCAAAACAATAACATCAAAAAGATTTACCTATAAGCACACATAACTCTTCTGTTATATGAAGTCTCTCTAAATGTGGGGTTACATTTCAAATACAGAAGATTCAGAAGCACCAAGAGCTACATGCTGAACAAAAAAATAGATGCCTATTTCCTCAAAGAAAAAGCTTGCCAAAAAAATAAGTTATTCTGTCCAAGGTCATAATGCACTTATGGAAGGTTATACAACAAGTCAAAGCATATAAATATGTACATGGGACAGGAAGTTTGCAGGTATGTAACGAGAACATTCAATGGGAAAAGGAAGATGCATAAAATAGGGATGGTTGTCCATTACAAAACGAATGTAGTGAATGGCATTGAAAAGAACATGTCTTAAGGAAGAATTTTAAAAACTGATGGAAAACAATTATTAAATTGTGAGACAGAGGTGGACAGAATTAAAGAAGTGCTGCCTACTGTAGAACCTGCCTATTCCTCATTGTGAGCTGTAAGAAATTAGTACATTTTATCCATGTTGCTGCCTTCCTCTGTCCGTGCAAATGTTACCTAGTAGAAAATTTTGGTATATGGTGACTTTCAAAATGCACTTTTAAAAAGCACATTTTACGTGTGTTTAGTTAAGAACTCTAAAGTTAAAGAGCATTCTGAATTTGAGTTGCATTTCATTTGGATTTCTCTGGATTTGATTTACACAGTATCTGGAGTGTTTTCTCACTTTACCTTGCTGTGCCTTTTTTTTTTTAAACTAGTTTCAGAAGTTCACAGTCATCCTGCCTTTTGACCTCCAGTCACACACCCTTTCAAGTTTCAGACTTCTCTTCGGGGTCTCTCTTGTCCTTCCGGGAGTGCTCCTTCCTGCTGTTTTAGAAGACAGCTGTTCATCGCTGGTGGTCCCTGCTGCCGCTCCTGATCCCTCCGCATTTCTCAGAACCAAAGGAGAAAAATGGCAACAACATTCTATTTTCACTTTGATTTTATTTCTCTTCCTTGCATAGAAATCTTCCTTGCATACAATCTTAAAATTGTATCTGAAGGGAAATATGATAGAAAAATTGTGCAAAAAAAAAGCCCCAAGACTCATTTTTTTTTCTCTCCATTGAGCAAAGAAAGAAAAGGGGGAAAGGACACTTTTGAGGAAGTCCACAATTGATCTGGATTAAATTCCTTATTCATCCAGGCTCTTATTTCAAACTATTCACAGCTAATAATAACCAGATAATGGCATAATAGACTAAAATGATTCTTTGAACTATGCCTGGATTTTAGTTAAACTTAGTATCCTGATAGAATACCTTTAGATTTTATGGATAATGCCATTATTGTTACTACTGTTTTTATTATCATTCTTCTTAATGATGGTCTGAGAAGTTGAAAATACGTTTGATGCATTTGCTCATGCAGCTTATCCTTGAGAAAGATTAAAAAACTCTATTTTCCCCTATTTAAGGATGAATAAACTTAAACAAGAAGAGATCAAACAACTCTCTTTGCTCTTTGTTATAACATAGATAGGAATCTAGGCATTCCAAAGCTGCATAAGAATTACAGCTGCTCTCTAAAATTCAAGCATCCCCCCCCCTTGGCTTTTATTTTTTAAGTTTTGTTGTGGAAGATGGATATCAGAACTGTATGTTTATAATCATCAAATAATAAAAAATAATGCAGCCACAAACATAAACAGCATAAATGTAAAATGTTATTTTATAGTACACAAAAAGTATTTTTATGAATAGACATGAAAAACTACCTTTACTAACTTGTTTAAATAAATATATGAAGAAACTGGTGTTTCTTATAATAAATACATTCTGGTTAAAAATTGAAGGTTTCAGTGTGAAAATCCATCAAATATAAGTTGGATGGGAAGAAAAACATGAAATTAACAATGATAAAGGAGGAGATAGGAAAAAAAGGAAAAGATATAGTAGAAAGCAATCATCTATAAGCTGAAACAGCAATGCAGCCTCTAAAAGATTACACAAGTTAATTCTGTTCACTCTTAAACATGTTCTTTACTGTATATTCATGATATGGTATTTTATTCCTAATTCTCACTAGTGGCATTGCATTTTAAAATGACCATGCAAATAAGATCTTGTATTTCCTTTCATTTGTTCTTGAGCTTGAGTCACTAACAGTGATGCTAATTCATATCTACATTAAAAATATTCCATTTTAAATCAATGTACAGAAATGTGAAAGTATCAATAAAACTTTTAATATATTATTATTGAATACTTTCTAATATTTTCATTGAGAGTATATATTCTTTCAACTTTGATAGAAACCTACCTTTATTGTGTTGAATAAGCTTTAAACGGTTATTTATGAAAAATTACATGATGTCTTAAAAAGGAAAAACAGAAGAAAATCAGACCACTAACTAACTTAATGCAGTGTTTAGTTTAATCGTAGATAAATAAACAAAAAAATTTCAATTAAAAGTGTTAAATACTGCAATAGAAGTGAATTTTTGACACTACTGACACAGAGGAAGTTGGAATCACCTATTCCTTCTGAGTATCAAGGTAAAATTAAAAAGATAAAATTCAAATTTGGCTCATGAAAAATGAGTGGCATTTGTGTTTAAGAAGAATATGCTAACCAGACAGAAGGATACAAAGCAGAAATATGAAGTCATAGAGGGGACAAAGGGTACTTTTTAATAGTTTGATATTATAGCAAGAGTATAAGAAGCAGAGTGAGGATGAATGGAGTGGAGATAGAAAAAAAAAGAGTAGTATCAAGATGAGATCACCCATTACTTATGTCACAAACTTTCATTTCTCTCTATAATTGGATGATACAAATTATGTCATGTTTGCAAGTTAAAGAGGTCAAACTGAAAGGGTAGAGCACAAATTGAAGACCAAACTTTGAAAGAACAAGTCGGAAACAATTATTCAGTACAAATGAGAGACCTTGAATCAAGGTCATCAGTAAGAAATTGTGTCCAAAAACTGTTTGCGGGTAATATATAGTAATATTTAAATATACAAACGTGAAGAATTTCTTTTAGTACATAAAAGAAAATAAAGTAACTACTGGAGATCTTGTGTTAATCTACTATAAGAAATGTCATTGTAAATATTATTTAAAGAGGAAAATTTGTAAGTTATTTAGTTGCAGCTACCTAAAATATGTATTGAATTTTGTTATGCTAATAAAGTTTCATATAAAGGGAGAAAAATAACAGAAAG
Source organism: Crocidura indochinensis (assembly GCA_004027635.1). NCBI lineage: Eukaryota > Metazoa > Chordata > Mammalia > Eulipotyphla > Soricidae > Crocidura > Crocidura indochinensis. The sequence goes on from PVKC010026519.1 coordinate 7,693, forward strand.
ACTGAATGATTTGAAAGGGCGCTATAGAAAGAAATAAGCTTAAACATACGTGTTTGGCACTTAAGTTCCTTTGTCATATTAAAGTACAAATGTCCTTCACATATTACCATTCCATTATGGTGTAATATGATGTAATTGATTACATATTGATTTAAATTTTGCTGTTCAAAGTCTCATTCCAAGTCAGGAAACATTTTAAATATCTATTAGTGAATTACATTAAAAATTGCTTTAGAATGTTCAAAACGTTTTGTACAATGTAGCTCTTCAAATTATCAGACACTCATAAACTGTGAAGCAAAAAGCAATATCAATAACTAATAACTTTTACATGCACTGCTAAATAACTTATATTTAACTCTATTGGATAGGCTTTAATATAATGCCTGTTGACAGATCAGCAAATTGTAACACTGTTTAAGAAGGTTATAGATTACCAGGTTTTCAATACTATATAGCAACTATCATACTATATAGAAATTATCCACAGAATGGATATTGACTCCATTTTACAAATATGGAAACTTAGGTCTAAATCTCTTTCTTTGCTGCTTTATTAATTATCACAATTTTCAAATCTTCCATAAAATTTTTGCAAACTTGTTTTATAGAGCTTTAATATGATTATTACAATGAGAGTAAAAATGATTTGTTATTTCTGTCACGTATTTTTCTTGCATTTTCAAATAAAAATTTGCTAATATTAAAGGTAATATTTAATATAATACTATAACTTCCTAGTTAAATTCTTTCATGTCAATGAATTGTTTTTCTGTTAAAAGCAAAGACATTCCATTTTAATGTGTTATTTCATTTATAACAACATGTGATTATTTTCAACCTAAAGTATTCTACATAAATCATATTTTCTGCTATGAACTCAATTGTAACTAATTTCAATACAATGAATGATTTTTCTCTAATAATCTTAGCAATTTAAACTTTAGTTTTATAATTTTTAATAAAATATAATACTTTAATATTTTGCAGCTGTTAAGAATTTTTTATTTTTCAGGCTAAAGACTGTATTTAGAAGAATATATACTGAGGAAAATGATTAATTTGTCAATTTAGAAATGGTTTTAGTATGTACTTGATTGTGATTATGACAAAGAATATTTTTTTCAATTTTAATACATTTATAGTCTACATTGAGATAAATACAATGAGCAACCTAATTAGTAGACTTGATGTTTAATTATGATTAAATGGGGCCAAATATAACTTAGTTTTAATTTTTAAGAAAAAATATGCATTTCTTATAAAGAACAAATTAAATGTTTATTTTATCAAAAACTTTTACTCTTAGTGTTCACACATATTGACTAAATATATTTTAGCCACAATCACTCATTCACACACACACAAAAAAATGCACCTGTATTGTAAATGCCAGATGTGTAGAAAAACTTCTGTTTAATCTTGGGTGGTCTCTTTGCCCAGGTTTGATTAAATATGTCTTTTCACAACAGGTGACTTTTTAATTGTTTTCTTATGGCAACCCATTTATTCCACAGGCTTTGTTTGACTTGCATTAGTTTTTCAGAGTTAATGACCATGTGTGAGAACATGCTGAGTACAGGTGGCCAACGGTTTTGTTGAGAATGTGGGTGTTACGGCAAATGCAGCAGTGGACAAGTGATTTAGCTTTACCAATTAATATCGGGAAGAATAGTTCCTGAGATCTCAAAAAACCTTTCAAACAGAAAACAAGTTCAGAATAGGCACTTGGTAATACGAGTATGAAATAAAGAAGAAAGCAGCAAGTTCTTTGTTTTGACTGAGCTGCTTTTCTCCAGTCTTTTGCCTTTGAGAGCTTAAGGGCTCATTTTTTTTTTTTTCAAAGTGACTTCTTGATAGTTGCATTAGTAAACTTGGCATTTTCTTCCCTTTGACTTTTGCATCTTATTATTCTTCCAGGAGCCTGTTAGGCTAACATTTTGAGTCTTAGCTCTTTGCCTCTTATAATAATATGCCTATGGACACTAGAAGAACTATAAGGAAGAGAAATATCACCCCAGTACCCAAAATAAATTTGAATTATTAGGTCTCCTTAAATAAATTGAAGAAGAGGAGCTGACTGATGAGTAAAATAATTATACCAGACAATCCTGCTTCAGGAGAATTAAGAGGGTAAAATGGGATTTTTGGATTATCTAAACTGTTAAAAACTAGCACAAATACAGAAAGAGTTATTCCCCTGGGTTTAATTTTTGTCTTTCCTTTCTGACAAAAAAAAAAAAACATTTGTTTGCAATTAGCTTAGGTAAAGGAAATAACATTTGAAGTCTTGTTTTCCAATTGGAATGACCTCCATGACCTTTTATGAAGACACTTGGAATATTTGTTCAGTCTTGGTTAAGTATACATGGGGGTGGGGTAACTCTAACAAATGCAAGTACATTTGCCAAGTGGTTTTAAGTTTTAAAAATATGTAAGTATGACATTGAAAATACATAAGTGTTTTATATAAGTACTGAATTCAACTAGAATACAACTGGAAAATTGAGAAAAATATCTTTGAAGTATGCCAAGTTGATAGCAGCAAACATAAATGGTTTCTATGTGTCAAATTGTGATTTGCAAAAAACTGGGGAAAGGAACACTAAGTAATAATTACAGATATATGAACTTATGTTTAAGTGTACAAGAAATTAATTTTAAAACAATAGCATAATATATGAGAACAGCTTGAAATTATAATGCATCACCTATCTTTTATTGCATTATTTCTTGTAATTATAAGTTTTTGCAGATGGGAGCATTGATGTTGAGAATGTTGCACTGGTGAAGGGGGTTGTTCTTTTTATGATTGAAACTACAGTATGTTTGTAATCACGGTGTTTAAATAAAGTACTTATTTTAAATATATGCATGTATAAATTCTTTCAAAAAAGAGAGGGGTTGGATTTTAGTGTCCTAGCAAATTAATTAAAAGTTAAATGCCTTCAAAATGATAGTAAACTAATAACGGATCTTAAAATGTGCTCAATAAGTTTTTCCATATTATTATAGCAAACCTTAAATTTTGAAAACAGTTTTTTTTTTTTTTTTTGGTTTTTGGGTCACACCCAATGACGCTCAGGGGTTACTCCTGGCTATGCGCTCAGAAGTCTCCCCTGGCCTGGGGGACCATATGGGACACGGGGGATCGAACCGCGTTTCTTCCAAGGCTATCGCGGTAAGGCAGGCACCTTACCTTCAGCGCCACCACCCGGCCCCTGAAAACAGTTTTTATATAATTTCTTAACACCTTGCTTTAACTTAGCCTTGAATTCTAACTTATGGTGCCATTCAACTTAAGTGATTGATATCTATAAATTGGAGACAGTATAATTTACTTCATATATTTATTTATTTTAAATAATATATTTAAGCATCATGATTACAAACATGATAGTAGTTGATATTAGTCATAAAAAGAATAACCCCCTATACCAGTGCAACATTCTCACCACCAATGCCACCCATCTCCCTCTTCCTCTATTCCCTGCCTATATTCGAGACAGGCATTCTACATCTCTCACTCATTAACATTGTCATGATAGATGTTAGAATAGTTATTTCTCAAACTGCATTCAGGAGACAGTATAATTTAATGAGGAAAGAAAACTTTAATACTAATGTATTTTAGAAAACAATTTCCTCATCATCTTCTACTAACTCATTCCTTCTTAATTCAGTGTTATAGGAAATATATCTTTACTTCAGTACAGTCTCAGTTTAGAAGCAAAAAAGAACTTAATGATTAAAAGTAGGAGTGATATTTTCCACCATTTTTCTAATATGAATATTTCTAAGCTTAAAAATATTATAAAACGAAAATAAGCAAGCATCAAAATCTTCTCTACATCTTGCTTGGAAGTGCTCATTAATGTGACCACACGAATTCAGTTTAAAACAGCAATAAGAGGGGGGAAGAAGGTTTTTCTTTGTACGTCTGGCCTAACATGTCTCTCTAGATATTTTTTCTCTTTTTAAGGTATGGAGAGTAGACTTCTTTCAATGTAAGTCAACTTAGTATATGGAACGGTCAATTGAGATCCTGAGGACCTTGGGAGTAAGGCCCTATTCCTTAACAAATGTAGATTTGAGGCTGGACAGTATTTTTGTTTTGTTTTGTTTTTGGTTCACACCCGGCAGTGCTCAGGGGTTATTCCTGGCTCCATGCTCAGAAATTGCTCCTGGCTGGTACGGGAGACCATATGGGGCACCGGGATTCGAACCGATGACCTTTTGCATGAAAGGCAAACGCCTTACCTCCATGCTATCTCCCGGGCCCCGAGGCTGGACAGTATTAACCGCATAGCCAGTGAAGTGCTGCCATCATCCAACCAACCGAGGTTTAATTCCCCACCTCCATCCCCATCATTCCATACCGTCTCCTCACAGCCAAGAGTGATTACTGAGTGCAGAGCCAGGAGTAATCCCTGAACATTTCTGGATGTGCCTCCATCTACCAATAAATAAATAAAATTAGTTTCTTAAACTTAATAAAGTGAAGATTACCTACATTTTGGAACTTCTCTTTATATAACATTTGGGTTGGAAGAACCTACTAGAAGGCAAGACAGACATTCAGAGTCTGTCTGAATGTTTGGTCATATGAAGTTATCCACTCTGCCCGATAACTCTCTTATATTTACCTATGTTGCAGGCCTTAGCTCATTCTGGAGTGCTGGACTCAAAACCTTAGCCTGTCCTCTCTGAGAATTTACAGATGCATAAACACTCAGATGAATGTAGTTATGTCTGGTAATTTTCTTCTATTAATCTGTCTGATATTAATTTATTTGAATATCTAGCATGAGAAGAACCTGGAGAGTCAAGGAATTTGCCCCTCTACCTTCCACAACTCGCACCTTGTTCACAGCAGTTCTGTTTACCCCTTAATGTCCTAGAAGACTCCTTAATGTCTCTGCAGTAAGTATGTTTTGAAAAATAGCTAGAAGTCTTATTTCTATCAGAAGTGGAGAAGGGAGAGGAGTTTGACTGGAGTAAGAAAGATTTAGCTAATGAATGGATAAATGAAACAAATATCTGTTCAGTGAATTCTAAACTAACTCTGACCTACACATTGCTTCCCCAAGTCCATATTTTCACTGATATTTTCACCCCATATTATGATTATTTATTATGGTTATTAGATATATGATTATTGATTTAGCAGTTCCTCTGCTAAATCAAGAGAGAACTCATTTTTCTTGCCCTTGAATTAATCTTGTCTTCTTGATATTGTTTAGTATACCTTGTAGGATTGACTAGGCAATTTTTACAACAAGCTATAAGCATCTTCTTTGAAATGCTGAGACTTTGAGGATGTGGAGGAACACTAGGAATAAACCCACATGGTGGATCAAAAGCCTTATTTGTGAAAGACTCTCTCTGATCTCAGGCACCAGAAAGGTGTGAGCCTTTCGTTCTCAAGAAATACTCCCTGGCACTTAATCACAGGGACCAATTGTCCAGCATAGTATTTCTGGGATGGTCCCTACAAAAGTTTAGATAGATAAATCAATGTTTTAGTAAGTACTAATTTTATCTCTCTTTCCATTAGACTTTTGTTGCTAACTTTGGCAAAAATTTAACTTTTTAAATAAAAGACTTATACTTGGTAGTTTAACAATTCTTTCAGCTTACTATTTTGTTTTTTTAAAAATTATTTTATATAAAATCTTTATGCATATTGTCTTATTGCAGATGATGTACTGATTTAAGTCAGCAACTTTACTAATTTTTCCACATGGTCATAATATGATAACATGCTGATATTTTGGTTGTTTTCTTTTGCATAAAATACCACCTCAAAGAACAGTGATTTTAAACAATTATTTCATTTTAGATTATTATTCTTTGAACTACATTAGCTTACACATTATCTTTCTTGTACTGTGCTAGACTGTTTTGCCATCAAAATTATTTTACTTTCAAAATGCTACATTGGGAATATTTGCAGTATAATTTTCTACATGTTAAACTTGAACATTGGAACTATAATAGTTCTCACTGTCACAATAATAAAGAAGTACAAGTTCAGAAGCATTGACTTTTCATGAGGTTTTCAGAAAATTAAATAGAGTCACTAGGAAAAAGCTCCACTTTAAGATATGGAAAAAATTGAAAATGTATAATCATATCAGAAAAAGACTTACAAAAGCAGAAGACTTTAAGGATATAATTGAGCTAATTACAACACCAATGAATTTGTTTAGATTTATTTTTATTTATTTATTTATTTTTTTGGTTTTTGGGTCACACCTGGCAGTGCTCAGGGGTTAATCCTGGCTCTATGCTAAGAAATTGCTCCTGTTTGGCTCAAGGGACCATATGGGAGGCCGAGATTCGAACCACCGTCCTTCTGCATGCAGGGAAAATGCCTTACCCCCATGCAATCTTTCTGGCCATGTTTTAAGATTTACTTTAAGATATAAACTTAGAGAAGTGTTCAGAAGCCCCAGAACTAACCCAATGAACACTCAGCTTAATTGGATGTGGCAATCAGAAGGGATGCATTCAATTATGCTTTGTGTATGTGTGTATGAGTGTGTAAGTGTGTGTGTGTGTGAGTGTGTGTTATCTGACTTGAGGCAACTAACTCGAGGCTATACACATAGTAGGCATGTGTTCTACCATCTAAACTATCTCCGAGACCTACCAAACAAATTCTAAACTGAAGGCTATTCCTAGGAAAAATCAAAGACTAGAGATGGAAAAAGTGAACTTGTAAGGAAGTTAGGGCACTGACACCTATAGCAACAGTCAAAGCTTAGTTTCTAGCCAGGTTAACATATTTGCTGAATTCCCACTAATGAGAACTTCATGTCAAGCTGACAAAATTAATATATGAAATGCTAATAAAATGGAACCTGTAGACAAAAAAAGCATGGAATTAGCTAAAATGAATAAGATTTGTGAGTTCTCTAAATAGCTATGTGATAGTCATGATTTACTAATGAATGGAAAATATTATTATCAATTTCTCATTAGGTTCTTAGTCATTGTTAAATTTAATAGAGTATAAAGATGGGGCCCGGGAGATAGCATGGAGGTAAGGTGTTTGCATTTCATGCAAAAGGTCATCGGTTCGAATCCCGGTGCCCCATATGGTTCCCCATGCCTGCCAGGAGCAATTTCTGAGCATGGAGCCAGGAGTAAGCCCTGAGCACTGCCGGGTGTGAACCAAAAACCAAAAAAAAAAAAAAAAAAAAAGAGTATAAAGATATTATGATACTAACTCAATAGAATATAAATATATTAACTGGTTTAACCTAATACACACCTAGACTATATTATATATTCTATTGAGGCCCTGAGATCTTTGTTCAGATTATGAATATTCACCAAAAATATCATTACGTGGCACATGAACACTGCATATTAAGAACTAATATGAAATTATACATAGAAATATATGTGACATAAAAAGTATGAAAACTCTAAGAATAAATTAAGTCCAGTAACCAAAAAATGTAAATATATAATTTAATTATAATTTTATTGTTTCATCACTGAACTAAACACAGATAAAAATATGTCAATATAAACATCCCATCTGAAATCTATATGGAAAAAAACAATATAAATATAAGACTTTAGTAGTCAAGAAATAAACAATAATTATAAAGGTCTAAAATAGGTGTAGGAATAGTAGGTAGAAAAAGAAAAATAGCACTAAAATATTTGAAATAGTGATAAATGACAATTTTGCATTTATTTAAAATTTTATTTTATTGAAACAATTGTGATCTACAGAGTCTTTCATAATTGAATTTCAGATATACCTTGAGTCAGGACCATTCCCACCACCAGTGTCAACTTTCCTCTACCAATGAACCCAGAATGCATCTTATACCACCACCCATTACTTCCTGGCCTGCCAGTATAACAGGTCCCTTTAAGTTTAGATTGTTATGTTTAGGGCCCTTGATTCTATTATTGTTGACCTTGGCTTGAATATTTAGTTCCGTTCCTGTTTCCCTGTCAATGCAAAATTTTGCTAAATTTATGATAAAACAAAATAAAAATTCCAGAACTTAGATAGCGCAAAGCAAGATAAATGCAAAATGATCTTTGTAATGATGTAATATTTAATGAACAGAAAATCCTAAAAGGAAGCAGAGTTCAAGGTAACAGTGGGGCAAGGGGAAGGTTCCTTACTTTGAGAAATAAGGAAAAGAGATAGTTTAGCTGTATCCTAAGTAATTATGACATCAAGATATTTAAGTAATAAAATGCCTTTTTTTCCAGATTTTTTTTTTTGTGTGTGTGGGTTGTTGTAATCACCCCAGCCCCTATCCCATGAGGGAGAGGATCCCGGCCAGCAGTTCCTCTCAACCGGGACAGGAACGGGAAGCAATCACAAATAATTCACAAGTGTCAAGCTCTTTTGTGATCACCTAGAA
>PVKC010026520.1:0-16100 GCA_004027635.1 Crocidura indochinensis
TCAACATCCTTGGCATGTCCCAGCATCTTTCCTGCCGCCCCACCCTAAGGACCCCTATGCCACCGTGAGTGCCAAGCCTAGAGCAAGGGGCCAGTAGCGAGCTGCCCGGCTCAGGGAGTCCCGGCATTCGCTGCTTTCTCGGGCCCTTGATGCTGCCAGGTTTGTCCAGGCGAGCTGTGGCCACTCCCTGCCAATCCCAGAGACGGGGCTGGCCATGAATGAGTGCAGTGTTTAGGAGCAGTCAACAAGATGGATGTTGTTTCGTTTCGGCTCCGAGCACCGTAAACATTGTGGAGCAAACGCAGCTCCAGGTGGCTTGCTGGCTCGGTTCAACAGCTGGGCCGGCCTGCAAAGGCCCATTAACATGGACATAAACAAGGGGTCTGGTATGGGTGGGGGCTTGGGGAGGTGGGCTGCTGGAGGCCCCTCCACTTTGGGGGACAAGGACACAAATGAGCAGAAATGTGGGAGCCAGGCTCTTAAAGGTGGAGGCCACTGAGGTGAAAAGATCAGGTACAACCTGAGGAGCCTTGGGGATGGCCCTCCCCTTTGCTGGGCCTTACTTTCCTCATCCGGATCGGCTCTGTACTCAGACTGCATCTTGGCCCTCAGACATTCCTGTTGCATGAGCTGATTGTACCAGCCACTGTCTATGCTATACCTGCAGTCTCCAGACACAGGGACCAACTCTTTCTGGAGCCCTACTTCTGCCAGCTACTGGCTGTGAGTCTGGCCAGACTGTCCCATCTCTGCTTTGTAGATGAAGATAAGCAGACTGGTTCCTCAGCCCAGACCCAGACTTGTTCCTCTGATGACCAGATGAGATCCCAACTGTGCCAGAGAGAGCATTCTCTGCCCACCTGATGTCTGGGCTCTGTTTCTGGCACAGCAAGGTCCTCGGAGCACCACCAGAGGCTGGAAGTAGCTACCGAACACTGTGGATGTGGTCTGACATGGAACAAGGTCACTCCCATTCAGGGGTGCAGCAATTATCACCTAAACCCCTGAAATCTCATACAGCAAGGATGAGGTATGACCAAGGCAGTGGTTGACCATGTCTTCAGGATTCTTCCCTCTGGTCTGAGAGGATCTTAGAATAGCAAGTTCGCAGTCAGGCACGCACACTAACCTCATGGCCTGGTCCCAGACTCAGGCTAGGGCCTCTGAGAGGAGAATATCCAACCTGACCCACAGCAGCTCCCCAACAGCCAATTGGCCAAAGACCAACACATCCAATGACCAATTCATCAAAAGCCAATCAGCCCTCAAATCACTCTGCCAAGTGGCTGCGTTCCCAAATCGCCCAAACAGTTACCCTAGATTTGTTTATTTTCACCATTTATAAAGATGACAACAATTTGTGTTGGAGGAGATGGCTTTCATTTGAGCTAATAAGCTTTCATTTTATATTCTGAGCAGCATTAGAGAATATACAGAGTCGATTAAAATCAAGGAGCATGGATTGGTTTAGAAAAGGCAAATAGGGCTTTATTTAGGAAAAGGGTCTTTGCAGATACAAGCAAGTCAGGGATCATAAGATGAGAAGATTTAGCGTTATCCTGGAAATGATGGGTAGGGGGCTGGATGGAGGGAGACACCCAGACTCTGGCAGACACTGGGGCAGCGAAGGCAGACCCAGGCAGACACTGGGGCAGCAAAGGCACAAAGTCAATGTCAATGGCCACCTAAGATAGAAGAGGCCAAGAATAGGCTGCAGTGGAACTGCCAGAACATGTTCATGGTTCTAGGACCAAACTCAGGGTCTTGAGCATACAAGGCAAGTATTCCAGCCCATTTGAGGTATATTTCCAATCCCTAATAGTCATTCTAAAAAGTAACTTATAGCATTATCCATTTTGTCAATGCCTATCTTTCTTTCCAGAATTCTCTTACAAATTTTCAAGAAACTTATTGACTTAATTTATTTTTAGCAATTACACAGAATTTCTACATAATTGTGAATACTACTTCTTAGTCTATTTATTATTTCACCTGTCTATTAAGACTTTTTGTGGCTTATAATCATTCTTACTGTTTCTTGAAGGTTTCATATTTTTTGCTAATATGTATCAACTTTTAGATCCACTTTTCCAAAAGTTGACAAATCACACACAGTCCTAGAGAGTGTATAATTCATAATGATTAAGTGTATTCTCAGCGTGTAAAGCAATATATAATGCTGAATCAAGCAACATAAATCACTCAATGTAAAGGATAAAAATAAGTCTACAGGAACAGACCAGAAAATAGAGAAAAACCTATTCATGATAAATAGTCTTAACATATCAGAAATAGAAAAGAATTTCATTATTGTAATAAAATGCATCAATGATGTAGCTAACATCATGCTTAGTCATGGAAAAAGTAAATGATTTTTCCCTAAGCCTGGGAACAAAACAAGGACATCCATACTCCTCAATACATCTATTCAACTCTGTTAAAGGTTTGGTTACTGCAAGAGTCCCAGGGAAGAAAAGAGCATGAAAACAAAAGCAGCATGACCATTCTCAGGTGACATGATTGTTTGCATGGAAAATCCTAAGGATAGAAGGTCAACATAAAATTAAACTGATATTCTATATAATAGAGGAAAGAAGAGGCTATAAAGTTTGAAGATCTATACCACACATCAAAAATGTTTAGGAATAAAGTCAAAACTACAAGTTCTGCAAGACTCTTACCATAGAAATTATTAAACACTGCTGAGAAAATGTAAGGAAGATGGAGGTAAATGGAGAGAAATACTATGTTCATGAATGGAAGTTTCCACACGAAGATGTCTATTCTATTCAAATAGATTTCTAAGTTGAATGTCATCCCAATAAAAAAAAGTCTAGAGGGATAAAACTTTTTTGGGGGGAAACTGTAATTCCAAAATATAATTTTCAAAATTCTAAGGGCTTAAATAGCCAAGACAATATATAAAATGGGGAACAAAATTGGAGAACTCATACTAACTATCTGATTTCAAGACTTTCTATAAAGCTCCAGTAATCAAGACAGTGTGGTGCTGGCTTAAGAATAGACATTAAACAAACAGAAAAGTTCACAAATAAACCCACACTATAATGGTCAACTGACTTCTCACATTGGTGCCAAGACCAACTAATGAGGGAAAGAAATATTTTCAACATATGGCATTCGTACAATAGAATCACTTTATGGAAAAGATGACTCTTATTTTTTTTGTTTTTGGACCACACCCGGCAGTGCTCAGGATTTACTCCTGTCACTGCACTCAGGGATCACTCCTGGTGGTGCTCAGGAAACCATCTGGGGTGCCAAGCATAGAACCCAGGTTGGACACATGCAATGCAAATGCCCTAACAACTATACTACTACTCTGGCCCCTAACAAAGTTAAGTCTTTCCCCTTATCTCACACCATGCATGGAAACAAGCTCAGGAAGCATCATGACCTGAACCTAAATGCACTTTTCAAAGGTTTCTTGGCTAGAACATGAAACATAAACAACACTCTGGGGAACACTAATAAACTGTACTGGTTCAAAATGTAAAATCTTTGCTCTTTGCAAAGCACAACTTTAGAAAACAAAAAAGTGAATAAGAGTCGGAGGGAGAGCACCCCATTGGTACCTAACAGGACTTGTACCCAGAATGAACTGAGAGCTTTTAGAATGTAGTAACGAAAGTACAAACAGAGAAGTGGACCCAAGCCTCAAACAGACACATCTCCAAAGGTACTTCCTGAGCAGAGGCTCCCCAGTTCTAGTCATGTGGAAGGAAAACAAGGACTCGGGAGCACCACTGTCCTATTGGGATGTTGCAGTGAGGCCCCCCAAAAGGGTTTCTGGGGTTGCTCTCATGAAGGACTGTCTGCCTGCACAGTTGGCTCTGAAAGTCTCATCAAATGCAACTTCTATTTGTAACCGATCTAGGTCTGGCCTTTCTTCCTAACATCTGAACAAGAAGAACTCACAAATGACTCCCAGGGAAAGTGCCACTGTCTCTAATTCCTGGAAGCCAGGACATGAGAGGTTCCTAAGTTGAAGGAGCTGCACCAGGCATAGCATTTGGTGTTATCTGGAAGACAGAGGCATTTCAGTGCTCAGAAAGAAAGATGAGCAGAGGCTGGGGGGCATCTAACCTTGGAAACTGCCCTCAATTGTGGTCTTGGTGGAGTCCCAGTCTACTCCCCAGCCAGCTGGATCAGCTTCCAGCACCATGACTCACTCATTCAGCACTCACTCAGTATTCATTTAGCCAGCACTCACTGCACACCAACTGCTGGAATTCATGCCTCTATTTCTGGACACTTACTCTGGTTTATAGACCATACCCTTCTCTGTAGCTCCTGCCTAGATCTGAGCTGAGCAGCCTTATGTTCTGCATAGGATAGTCTTACCCCAGAGCCTCTCTCTTTGCTCCAAAGCCTCAAGACTAGTGTACTCAGCAAGGTTGAATTCTGTCTGTATCTCAAGCCCTGGTGGTGCTGCTTTGTTCACAATCACAGTTATAGACTATGGAATCTTCTACTAGATCAATGGTTCTCAAATAGTGGGCACACTCCCCGGGGGGGGGCATGAGGCTCCATAAACGGGGGTGCATTTGACCTCGGCAAACACTGTCATAACAAGCTAAGCCCTATCTTTATGTCTCTGTATGTCTCTGGAGCTGAGAGTTGCTGTGTCCTGCTTCAAACCCTGCTTCGAAAAGCTATGCATTGCAAAACGTGCTCATTATAGTCATTAATCCAGACATCACCTCTGATTAAAAAGTCAGCTAGTTATTGTATATATTTTTGTTTTGCAAGTTAAAGTTTTTTTTTAATAAAGATACTATTTGCAGTTGCGTGGGGGGGCGTGAAAAACATTTTCTTCTTCCTAAAGGGGCATGACAGAAATAATTGAGAAGCACTGTACTAGACTCACAAGCTGGAACTCTACTCCACTTGCCACCCCACAAAATGATGGTGTCTGGAGCTGGGGTCTTTGGGAAGTTATTTAGGTCTAAAGAAGGCCAGAAAGGTGGAGTCCCTTGGCTGGAATGTGTGCCCTTAAGAATCAGGGCACAGGGACTGGAGAGATAGCACACCAGCTAGGGCGTTTGCTTTGCATGCGGCCGACCCAGTTTCTATCCCTGACATCCCAGGCTCGTTCCTCGTTCCTCAAGCCTTTGCAGAGTGATTTCTGAGCCCAGAGTCAGGAGTAACCTCCGAGCACCACTGGGCATTGCCCAAAGCAGCAGCAGCAGCAGCAGCAACAACAACAACAATAACAACAACAACAAAATCAGGGCTGAGTTTGCTTTACCCAGATCCTTCCAGGTGAGAGCAGAGGGTGGAACATCCAAGCCGAGAAGCAGCTGCAGGAGGCCATACTCTGACTCTGACTCCCCAGCCTCTGGCAGTGTTTATGAGCAGTGGCCTCAGCAACCTTACTAACTAATTGCACCTGGTGCAATTCAAAGTCATGCATGTTTCCACCTCTCTGGCTTCTCCTGCCAACCTACACAGGTCCTTGTCATCCTTCAAGCTCTGATCAGATAAATGCCACCTCCTCTTGATCCCTGTTGCCCTGGGGATCTCGGCATCACATTATCCTATCTCATAATCTAATTTAGGGGGTTAGGGCTCCCCCAAACAGTGCTCAGAGGATTCAGAAACTATTCCCGATGGTACTTAGCCAACTAGGCTTTGTGGCTTGATGCTCTGGTCCAGCAGTACTGGAAGCCAGGCATGTGGTTATGGGGACAAAACTCCACAATCTGTGCTCTAGCTTATGCATCCTCTCCAACCCCTGTGTGGCATGTCTAGGTGCACTTGCCCTGATTTCCAAGCATTCTATCCTTGCTCTCAGATCTCTTTTCTGCTCTCAGGAGACAGTGATTAGGTCTGTTTGGATCACAGGCCAACTTAGAGGTCACTGTCCACCGGACAACTACCTACCTCATTCTTGAAGCTTGCAAGATCCAAAAAACCTGACTGAAACGTTTGCAATTCCTCTCAATGGTTCAGAAAATCCCAACATCTTCCCCATCCCCCTGTACCCTAAGACAGGGCCATAACCAATTATTTTTCAAATCAGGATCTGCCCCAGAACCGAGGACCTCATCTCTAAATGAATGAAAGTGATTTGGCTTCCCCAGTGGTGATAAATGCGGAGGGGTTTGGTAAACTGTAGAGCACTATACATGTGTGTATGTATGTATGTGAACACACACATACATACATGCATACAAATTTCCAGGGCCTGAGCTCATCTGCTGAACCTAATTCCAGGCAGTTTTTGTGCGTACCCTGACACCTGGTCCCATCAGTTCAGCCAACTAGGGGCATCAGTTTGCCCTTCCCAGATTGGTGTGAATCTGCCCACCTTAGGGTGGGAGGCAGAGGTTAAGAAAACCCCAAGCAGGGCTCGCTGTCCAAGGAGGGGTCGATGCATGGAGCCGCCTGCACATGTGAGCAGCAGATGGGCAGCACGGCCAATCAGGAGAGTTCTGTTTCAGTGACAATTCATTCTCAGTAATTACCCCTCTCTCTTTTAAAGTCACCTAAGACAGCCCTCGTGGGCACTGCGGGCCTCTTCCCTAGGCGCACTTTCAAGTTCTTTGCACTCTTGGAGCTGTGCAGAATGAAAAGCAGATGTGCCAAATTGAGCCTCCCTCTTGCTCCATCTCTGAGTTTTTTCCCCTGCCGGCCCACTGTAAATGTTTTTAAAATGGGACCCCAGTTCTAGACATGTCAAACAGCTGAATTCAAGGTAGAGGAGGCTGCCAGCAGGGAAGACGGATGAAATTTAAAATGCCTTTCGACAGATTAACTAGAGACACTTTGAAGCCATAAATCATACAGACAGTCTGGAAGAAGCTAATAATGGATTTTGGTTTTGTTCGTATTTATTATCTCAAGGAGATAGCAAAACACAGGGCTAATGTGCCTGGCAGGAAATGCACTAGGGACTTCCTAAGCGGATTACCAACCAGAGAGGGGTGTGAAGCCAGCAAAGAAGGGTGTAGACCCAGCGTCCATGAGGGAATGCATGATTTCTGAGGGCCATGATGCCAACCAAGTAAAGAAGACAACACTGGCCCATGTCATGGGAGAGGACTCTGAGGAGCCACTAGGAGACCCCTTCCCAACCACCAATGCATCCAGCTTCCCAACACTAATGCATCTTTCCCACCAAGAGAATGTAGGAAAGAGGGGGCCAATATGAGGCACCTGAGAGATACATGCGGACACTCAGACAAGAAGGCACACAGACATGAAGTCCCACATGCATGAAGATATAAGGACATGTAGACACACAGACATGTAAAAACTCAGACATGCAGATACAGACCTGAAGAGATGTGGACAAGAATACACTCAGATACACAGACACTCAGCCACACAGACATCTACACATGCAGACAGTGAGGGCCCAAATCCAAGGCAGCCTGCTATGGTCACTCCCTCAGCTCAGTTCCTACCAGGACAGACCCCTACCCCAGTTCTTTGCCCCCAGACTGGGTTTTGCTTAACAGCACTTTGGGCTTGCTGATTTTATCCACCAAGGACTTCTATAAACAGAAACTTCCTGGGCTGAAGAGATAGTACAGGGGAAGGCCCTTGCCTTGCATGCACCCAACCATATCTGATTCTCTATACCATATCTGGTCCCCTGAGCACTTCCAGGAGTAACCCCTGAGCAAAGCCAATTGTGATCCCAAAACAGAAATGAAAATTACATTAAATTTAAAAATAAACAGGACTTTTCCCATCCCTCTATGGTTCCAGGCCACTGACCAGCAGCTGTTTGAATTCCCTGAAGTCCCTGAACACCAGTCTCGCCTCTGCCAAAGGGCAACTTTGGAGGTTTCTGAAACTTAGCTCTAAAGGCTCATATTTCTAGCACATCCCATGCAGTTGCCTCACACCCTCCAGCACCAGGACCAGGGAGAACAAAACATGCATACACCACCCACCCTCAGCTCAGCCCTGAGCACCCCAAGCTGCAAACACAGATGCCTCAACCCAGGAGGAAGCCATGATCCCCACCTCTCAGATGAGAAATCTGTGCTGCAAAGTGGGAGCTCATGGGCACCGGAGGTGGAACCCCTACCAGACTCCTGCCACTGGCCCCCAGCACCATCAACATGCCTCCCACTGACTTAGCAAGTGTCTGTGTCTGCTCAGTGCCGGCAGCAGGTGCCATGGACCCCTTCAGAGTGTAGGGACAGGAAAGAAAGCATCAAGAGGTGAAATGAGACATTCCTGGGTGAGGGTCCCATGACAGTGAATGGAATCCTGGCTCTGAGGGTCACAGAGGTGAACCCCAAACTCCAGCACAGCAGAGTAACCCAGGGGACTTTTAAAATAAAATTGGTAGGCCTTGGCCATCTGTCAAATCAAATCTCAGGGCTCTGAATTAGAAGCTGAACTTTTCTGTATGGGTAACAACACTGAAGTCTATGGGGCCACCAGATTGGAGCTTTACAGTTCTAGGGATCAAACTTGGGGTTTGCACTAGTCTAGGCTTGCCCAGCATTCCCATCTCGGTTAGCATTCCTACATACAGGTGGGTTGGGCTCGAGCCCAGGGAGCCTTCTGCATGCCACAGACAGCCCCATTCCAGCACTGGACAGTGCCTGGTCAACACTGTTTTAAGAAAAAGTCTCACTTTTCTGTCCAGGTACATTCAAAGACTTTTGTAATCTGATTTCAAGTCATCTTTGTATGTTCTCCCAAGATCACACACACACACACACACACACACACACACACACCTCAAAGACCTACGCTCAGTGCCCATGTGTGCCCTGAAAGCATATCAACTTATGTTCTGCCTATCCTGAAGTGCCTCTAGCCCCACTGTGGTCTGGAAACACCCCCCCAACACACACACACATACTTCTTGTTTAAATTGTCTCCTCCTGGCAGCCCTCCCAATCACCTCTGCATATAATAAGCCCTATAAATTAGTCCTCACTGGGCCCCCCACCTCATTACTGGACTGAGGTTCCTAGAAGTCTTTCTCTAGTTCCCTTCCCTCTAAACTGCCTTGCTCAGAGTGGGGCCCTGGAGGGATATGAAGCAGGTAGGCCTGAGCCCAAGATAAGAGAGAATGGGGCACCCTTCTTCCCAGGCGGCGGCAGCTCTGACCTCATCCACCCTAGTAGTGGTTACTCCTCCCAAGGTTCCTGGTCCTCTGCTTGTCACTCAGTTCTCATCCCTGTGAAAGGCTTGTCCCAGACACCCTGACATCACACTCTCCAGGTCTTCATCAGCTTTATTCTTCATCTCAGCATGCATCACTTTCTCCATGGGTCCATCTGCTCACTGTCTGCCCATCTGCTTCATCACAGCTCCCAGAAGTCTGGGAGTGTCTCTCACCCCATAAATATTTGTTATGCCCAGTGGATGCTGGGAAATCTGGAGAGCCTCGTCAGGCATTCCTGGAGCAGGCACTAGCCCATCACCTGAGCCTCGCTCCTGGTTCTCCTTTCTGACTCATTTATAACTACAAATGTTCACTTGTGGTGAATTTGGTGAAATACGGGAAAAATGTTTCCAAAATGTCTTCAACTAAAGCTGGAGTAATAGTATGATGATGGGTGCTTGCCTTGTATGTGTTGCTGATCTGGGTTTGATTCCTGGTACCACATATAGTTCCCTGAACCCTGCCAGGAATGGTCCTTGAGCCCATAACCAGGAATAAGTCCTGAGCACCACTGGGTGTAACCCCAAAAACAACAACAAAAAAGAGGTTAAAAATGTCTTAAATTCCACAATCCCATCTCGCAGATGGCTTAGATTTTGCTACACTAATTTTCCTCTCTCTTTATGTCATTGAGTCTGTTTCTATATGTCCACACATCCATGTATATGCGATATTCTAAGTTGGCATCTTACCACATAGTAACACTCAGTACGTAATCTGCTAAATTTTTATGCTAAAATATCAAATGCTGAGCATTTCACCTTGTCATTAAGGATTCTTCAATCCCCCTCCCTTTTGAATGGCAGCATAGTATTCTAGCATTAGTTTGCACCATCATCCATGTAGTCATTTCCTCTTGTGAGACAGTTGGGTTGTTTCCAGGGGTTTTGCTATTGTAAATTATGTTCTATGAGGATCCTGGGACATATGTCATTGTCTGCAGCTTCAATGCCAAGAAGCGAGGTCCAAAGAAGGGACTATTTTCAGGCTCAGAGAACATATGGTTCGATGGTCGTGGAGAAAGACTATCCCAACCAGAGCCCTTCCATTAAGAGGCAAGGGATCAACTCATGGCTCATTGCTGGGACCTGTGTGACTAACAACAGGACTGCCTTTAGCTCAGCTCCACTAAAATAATACTTTACTTTTATTTGGGTTTTACTGGGGGGACAGGGTACCTTTTGGCTGTCTGTATTTCTTCTGTCAAATATCTGTGGCTCTCTCCTTTTTTTCTTATCATTGGCAAGGTGGAAGTGTGAAGGCTCTCAGATTGGTCTTCTGCAGTAGTCGGCAACCTTTTATTTCAACTGAGCCAAATCTCGCCAAAACCACGATTGAAATTTATTTTGAGAGCCACATAGGGTGTGCACTGACAGAGACTAGGAGCAGAGTCCTGACTCCTGGAACGGCTGCCCGGCACACAGAAGAGCCAAATTGAAAGTGTAAAGAGGGGCCGGAGAGATAGCATGGAGGTAAGGCATTTGCCTTTCTTGCAAAAGGTCATCGGTTCGAATCACGGCATCCCATATGGTCCCCAGTGCCTGCCAGGAGCAATTTATGAGCATGGAGCCAGGAGTAACCCCTGAGCACTGCCGGGTGTGACCCAAAAATCAAAAAAAAAAAAATGTGTAAAGAGCCACGTGTGATCTTCTGCAACAAATTTCTCAATTGTTGCTGATAGATTTAAACCTGGAAAGTGTCCTGACATTTTTTTCTTTTATTTTCATTTTAATTTAGGTACTGTGACCTACATCCCCGTCAGTAATAATTTCAGGCATACACTGTCCCAACACACACTCACCTCCAGAATGTCTGCTTTTCCCTAAGTTCCAAGTCCCCTCCTGGCCCCTTGGCAAATTCAATTCTGTAGCCAGTTCGTTCTCAGAGTCTGTTGCCATTGGCCAATTTCATTCCCTTGCTCTGTTTCTTTATATCCCACATATGATAAATTTTCAAGTAATTGTGTCTAATAGTCTTTAGTTGAGATCGCTTCCAGGGCCTTTACGTAAAGCTAATTCTTTTCCAACCAGACATAAGATAAATATCTCCCTATAATACCTTCTAATTTTTTTTGTGTGGTTTCGTTTTTCACACTTAACTCCTTAATCCATCTGGAATGTATTTTGCAGGATAATATAGGTGAGGATTGAACTTTATTTTTTTCCCCAAATAGTTAACCAATCATCTCCATCTGTGTGATCTGTTCCAATCCCTCGTGGAGGGGCAGTTTCCAGCATTCCCCTTAGCAGCACCACCGCACACTCATCCCAGGAATCATGGTCTGTGCTTACATAGTCCGAACATCCTTCATCCATCATTCATTCATCGCGGTGGGGGGTGGTGTGTGTGTGTGCACGGCTCTACCCTGAGGAGGAGTCCAAGTGCTGGACGAGAGCGGCAAGAACCCGGATCAGGGTTCCTGCATCTGAACTCCCTTTTTAGGAGGTGGGAAATAAGCCAGCAGCACCGAGCTGGTGACAGGATGGGTCGGGAAGTAGAGGAAAGGGTGTGTCCCAGCAGGCTACTGGGCAGAGGACAGATGTCACCAGGTAAATACCTGAAGTGGGCAGTGTGGGAAAGGGTGGAATGACATACCAGGTAGAGGGCCCAGCCCATCCCAGATCCCCACGTAGAATTAAGCTCAAGGGCACAAAGCAGAAGCTGAGACCAGAAGAATAGTGTATGTGTTTATATGTGTGTGTATATGTAGGAAGGCATTTGTGTGTTCATGTGTATACTGTATAGGGCCTCTAGTTTGTGTGTGTGCATTGTGTCTGTATATCTATTTGTCTGTGTGAATATATTTGTGTGTAAATATATCTGTGTCTGTGTAGTGTGTTTAGATGCTGTATGCATGTTACTATGTGTTTATATGTGTCTGTATATATCTCCATGGGTATTCATATGTCTGTGTATGTCAGAACATGGTGTGCATACATCTCTGTGTATGCATATCTGTGTGTTTGCACACATGCAAGCATGAATTACAGTCCTTGTTTTACCACTGATTTCTACTTGGTAGCAAGTTTTGGTCCCTTTTTTGGCAAAGAAGCAACATTACTGATCTTGTAGCATTGGGCTCGTCCACCTCAGCTCTACTGCTGTTCAGGGCTAGGCACCAATTTATTCTGGGAGATTTGTGGGTACCCTGCAGATGCTCAACATCATCTCTAAGTTTAAATATGCATACATGAATTTTGTGAGCATTAAAAATGTCTCCAACATTGCCAAGTGTCCTTTATATCTATATGGGGGCAGGGATGGGGGAGATTTGGTCCCAATTAGAGAAACTTATGTTCAGAGACTCCATCTACCTACCATGCTGATGGCAGTGAGGGAAGAGCAAAAACCCAGCCATGAGGCTGTAGCCACCTGACTGCCAGAGTCAGGAGCAGCTGTGAGTACGGTGGCTTTGACCAGCTGCCAGATCAGAAATGGGAATATCATATCAAGGACTGCAGAGGTCTTTATTCTGGGGTGCTAGAGCAGAGAGTCCAAACTTATTTATCCCCTCTCCCTTTGCAGAAATAAAATCATTCAGTGCCCCCTGAGAAACTCCAAAAGCACATCCCAATGTCTACCAAAGCTACTATCACCCCCACATGGTCCCAAGCAGTATAAGTTACTTTGGGAAACAATGTTCTAAATAAGTTTCTCAATCATTTTCTCACAGTTGTCTCTTTCTGTCCTGTCAGGTAGTCCCTAGTCTCATGTCATGCCCACCCCCGCACTTATAGGAATTTCACCTGAGGCCCTTTTGGAATCTCCAGAGGCCCCACGAAAGAACCACATGCCCCCAGTTGAGAAACACCAATCTGGAAGGGGAAGGGATGGGGAAGAAAAAGAAGGAATAGGTCTGGTTGAGACACACATAAAAGGACGCTGGAGGCACAGACTTGACAGGCCTATTGATAGAGCTCAGGTACGACTTGGTGACTCAAGTCTGGATCAATACCGAAGAGCTGGTGCTTAAAAGGCAGAGATACTGGATGAAGCCACCAAGGTCTCAATGCAGAGAATGGAGAATGCCAGAGGTCAGGAGCTGGGAGGCATGGCCAGAGGGGCTGGAGGAAAAGCAGGGCTGGGAGGGTGCGAACTGAGAGGTGTGTGTCACCAAGGCTTCTGGAAAGACAATAGGACAAGGATCAGGGTGGGCCCCAATGGGAGCCACAGGAACCTTTAATGAGAGCAGCCCAGCTGAGTGAGGGTGCAGTGATGGTCTGAGCAGAAATCATGCAGGATAGGAGGTGGCAGAGAACGCTGGCATGGGGAGCCCAGCACTTTCACAGGTGCTCTGATGGGCTCTCTGTGCTCCTCTGCCATCGATTGAACCCAAAGGACAAAGGTCACTGGTACAGCAGCTGAGTCCAGGTAGAATAGAGCTACCTCCCAAACCAGCACCACATTCCTGTCCCCAACACCCCACAACAGAGTGAGCAGGATTCCCAACTTTGGAGCACCCCGCAGAGGAGATGGGAGTCTGTGAGTCAGCATATCATCATGACAGGATCTGAGATGGCACCCAAGGGCCTCTTAGCCACTATGCATTGGGAGTAAATTCTCTCCTGTCCCTGCCACTGGCACCACCTCCTAAGGAACTTCTCCAGAATCTCTGCCTGCCTTTAGGGAAACTAGCAAACAAGAGAGAGACTGGAAGGGAATTTGAGGGGAGAGAGGGTTTTATTTTGTTTGTTTTAAGATGTGAGAAACAATAGTAGGATTGTCTGCTAAAGGGCACGACCAAGGAAGATGGGGAATGATGTAAGGAAGCAAATGGAAGGACCAGACAGATTGGACCCTGGTCCATATTTTTACAAAATGATCTGGTCCTGAGCCATTCAAAAAGCTAAAATGAACAGGACAAATCCTCTGACACCAAGGTCATGAGTCCTGAACAAAATGGAAATGAGAAAATATCTTGAATGAATTGATCAGAAAGATTCTATTACCAAAACCTGTGAGATACTGCTAAAAATATCAAGAAAAAATGTTGGACTTTCACTATTTTAAGTGTACTTTTCAGAAAGGAGGGTTGTAACTTAATGAATTAAATATCCATTTCAAGATTTTTTTAAAAAGCCAAAAATACTTTTATATTAAAATGATGCAGGAAAAGAGAGTTTATTAAGGTACAGGCAGGCTGGAACCAGTAATGCAACCAACAGCCCCAGAAGCACTGAACTGCTAGATGGAGCCAGTTAAGAAACCAATATTGGAGAACTTCTCTAAGAAAGGACTAATAATTTGGGGGTGTGAAAACAAAAAACCCTGCCTTAGAAAGGGCTATATGGGCCCGGAGAGATAGCACAGTGGTGTTTGCCTTGCAAGCAGTCGATCCAGGACCAAAGGTGGTTGGTTCAAATCCCAATGTCCCATATGGTCCCCCGTGCCTGCCAGGAGGTATTTCTGAGCATAGAGCCAGGAGTAACCCCTGAGCACTGCCGGGTGTGGCCCAAAAACCAAAAAAAGGGGGGGGGGCTGTGTAAACAGTGTAAGTTAAATCCATTTGATAACATAGATACAACAATTCTAAATAAAATGTTAAACTGAATACAGTAGTACAAATGGGGAAAACACAGCATGACCAAACTGGATTTGTCCCAGAAACTCAGTGTTGATCAGAAGAGCAGACTTTAATGTCATTCAAAGCACTATGATAAAATTTAATATCTACTGTGACTGAAAAAGACAAACTGCTATCCAATCAGGGAAAAAAAGAAAGTCCCTTGGGTCTGGAAAGAAGGTAGAGCAGGTAGGGTGCCTGCCAACCTGCATTCAATTCTCAGCATCCGATATATTCCCAGAGCACTGCCAGGAGTGATTCCTGAGTGCAGAGCCAGGAGTAAGCCCTGAGCATCGCTGAGTGCAGCCCCAAAACACACAGAGCGAAATAGAGGAGCATCTGCAGACATCCCAATCACCCAGGCTCTCAGAATTCTCAGGACTCACCAGATCTTGAGAACACCAAACTCAATTGTCCAGAGATGAGGGAAGAACAGAACCACTGAGGCGCATACATAGTCAAGCTCCACCCAGCATGGATCATGATCCAATTAATCCACAAGGCTTGCACTCCCATGGCACCAGGTGCCCATCCCAGCACTCCTATGTATGGATGCAGTGAGGCCAAAGATGGGACTGGACCACACTGCACATCACCACCAAGCATCCCTGCTTTTTGTTCCTGTTGTTTTGGTTTTCGTGGGTTTTTTTGGTTACACTAATCAGAGCTCAGGATTTACTCCTGGCTCTGCTTTCAGAAATCACCATATGGGATATCAGGGATTGAACCTGGGTCAGCTGTATGCATGGCAAATGTCTTATCCACTGTACTATCATTCTGGCCCCTGTGTCCCTGGACAATTCATCTCCCTGCTTCCTCCCCAGTGGCTGTCCCTGCTACCATCTCACACACCAAGAGGCAAGATGAGTATAAGGACAAAGAACAGGGGCACAGAACAGGATGGGGCCCAGAGGCCAGTCATCAAGGGCGTCTTTGGAAGGTAAGGGGCCAGTAGAACCCGAGGAAGAGAGCAGCCCAGACTTTCCTCATCATACACAAGAGCAGGAAGGGTGAAAGAGGGGTGCCTGGGCTATACCAGGCTTTTTTTTTGGGGGGGTCACACTCAGCAGCACTCAGGGGTTACTCCTGTCTCTGCATTTAGAAATCCCTCCTGGTAGGCATGGGGTACCATATGAGATGCCGGATTCGAACCACCGTCCATTCTGGATTGGGTGCTTGTAAGGCAAAAGCCCTACCACTGTGCTATCTCTTTGACCTCTCCCCGCCAAGCTTTTCTATGTCATCAGCTGCAGGAGCCTCAGAACCATGCTCAGCCACTAGGGGCAGAGACAAGAGCAGGTGCTTATCCTGAACCTCCATCTCCCCCTCTGCTAAGTCAGAGCAGCAGTGCCTCTTATTTGCTGGAGAACAAGC
>PVKC010026521.1:0-16107 GCA_004027635.1 Crocidura indochinensis
GGAAGGAAGGAAGGAAGGAAGGAAGGAAGGAAGGAAGGAAGGAAGGAAGGAAGGAAGTGAATTGTCCTAGATATATGCAGGGGTACTCCAATCTCATTGTTTATTTCAGGTGGTCGCTTTATGCAATTAAAACCATGCAGAACCTGTGAGTAATTCTATAAGGTGAAAATTGATTTAATTTTATTCATCTTTATATTTTATAAAAAGTCACTCTTGATCTTTCTCATTATATCAGAATCATTTCTTCTTCCTCCTTGTGTTTCACATCTCTCAGGAAATTGAGTTTCTTGATGCTTTGCATCTAATAATATTAGAGAATAAGGAATAAAAAACATTCCACATAATAATATTAGAGAATAAGCAAACATTATGAGAGGGCGAACTTCTTGGAAGCAGTAAAGATATGGTGCAGACCCTTAGTATATCAGTGCAACATTTCCTATACAGTAATGGTGCTGTAGATTGTTGGGAATGAGTGTACCAAATCTGGAGCCTGGGAAACAAACATCTCCTCTGCAACAAACACATTGTTAGAATCTGGACAAACTCTCCATCTTTGCTGTGTCTCAGTTCTATCGTTTGCAAAACAAAATTATTGTTGAGAGTAGGTGAATTAACTTCGGCACCTAAAACATAACTTGGCATGGAAAAGGAGCTAAACTAATGTGAGCTATTATCATTTCTCTAAGCTCTCAGGAATGAGTCCAGAGAAGTCTTTGTAACCCATCTCAAAATACCCCAGTCATCTGTGAAAGACACAGGACCTTTCCAGGGGCGAAATAAATGCCAGAAAAATAGATGAATGGTCTGTGGAGAAACCATCCTTATTCCACTGGAGCAACTGACATCTGACATTCCATACTGACATCTGGGAGCTGTTAGTTGATGAGGAGCGCAATTGAAAAATTTCAAGCTAACGTTCTTTGTCAGGTGAATTGGAGATTTCCTTAGTAACCCAAACCTACTTATAACTTCTAGTTATAAAATAACTGAAAAATTTTCCCCACTACTTCTTGAATAGAAATTTGTTTTGCACCCAGCAGGTCTTATATATAAAAATGTTATGTCATATATAGGGACAGTATTTTTACCTCCACGCCTACTTTGCCCCATATTATTACAAAAATCTATTATTTACTCATTACCCGTTTAATAAAAAAACACAGAGAATGCCAAATTTGAGCATCTCAGTTCACTCCTTTTTTTTCTTCCACCCAATGAGAGCAAAAACATTGTCAAGAATAGAACAGACACACACAGAGCCGTACATTGTTTTCAAGTGTCCTGCATTTTAGTTTACCTACTTTCTAGTCTGACAGCCTGTATGGTGTGAAACTTATCAGTTCCCTGTGGGTCATTCTGACCCCCAAGTTATGCTGACCCAGCTCTACAAATCCCAAAGGTTGTAATGTTATCTAAGAGACAGTTAGGCACTAGAGTCATTTTATATATTTAGAAAGCATTTCTTGGTACAGCCTATATTTGAGAATTAAAATTACCCATATTTATTCCCCAGTTCTTCATAAGCAACAACTTTAGTCTTTCTCGCTCTTCTTTGTGCTCTCTCCCCCTTCTCTCTCTTTCTCTCCTTTTCAGTGCATGCAGCATTGTAAATTCATTGCAGCAGCTAAGAAAATCAAGTACTTGAGTTCAACTGTCAATGTTTATCTGCCATGAGTGAAATATAAACCCCAGTGTCATTTCAAGTGTATTCTATTTAAAGGGAATGGACTCTGGGGAGTAATAGATCTTTTAGAAATGACTACTATGAATCCTCTGTATGATGACAGATTAGAAGGCAGGGGGAGAAAAAGTTACAGAAGTTTCTTCTCATGTGGACTATAATAAGCCAAGTTCTAGGCCAGAGGAAAGAATGGGAAGGAGACCTAAATCTTGCTAAATGAATATCTATTTTTTAAATAAACACACCTGGAAGGAATTTATCTCTGACGGTTGTCTCTTAGAATTTCCCAAACAAATCAAAGAATTTAGTCGTTAATAGAAAAAATATGACACTATAACTTAATGGTCAAAATAATTCTCTCTTCTACAGTCCAATATTTCTATGTTGTCAAAAGTACCGTTATTTGTGCTTTTATGAGTTTGGTTTCTAAGCTTTTTGAAAGTACACATTCTAGGGCTTTGTAAATAGTCACATTTTCAGAGAGTATAATCTTTTTGACTTTTTTTGCTATATATCCAAACACATAAAATTATTATTTAGTTCTGTGGTAAGAACACCTTAATGTTTAACCAAGGGACTCTTAAAAAGCACAACCAATGAACAAAACCTGGATTTGTTTTACTGAATTGATTTTTTCTCAACCTACTTTGCCTTGAGTCTTTGGCATGACAACATTCCTTTAGAATTACTTAGCCCAGCTGTGTGGTGGGTGAAGGAAAGGGCACTGTTACCTAATAGGAAAAACCCATGGTACATACACTAAGGTGTTAGCTCTCTCAAAATTCCTCAATCAGGAAAATAAAACAAATCAAAAGAACTTATCCAAATGAAGAAAATTTGGTCTCCACTTATGTCATAAACCTCTTTCAATAAGCCTGAATGGAAGGGGTGTATTAGAGAAAGTTCTAGATGAAACAGTCAGAGGTCTGGGTTCAAATTGTGTTGGCTAGACTTGTAGACTTTTGCCAAGGCATTTGACCTTAAGGGACCCTAGGTCTCCAGGTATAAAATGAAAGTTATAATTTTTGTCTTTCTTATTTTGGGATTTATTATAAAAATAAAATAGAAATGCAAATGTGGAAGTTATTCTAGAGAAATATATACAATAAGAGAGATATTAGTACTGATTTCCCCTTGCTAATGTAAAGATCAGATGTTTTTTCATGGAGGTTCTAAATTTTCTTTAAAAGGAAGCTACTTTTTTGAAAGTTAAAAGATTCTCTTTAGGGGCCCGGAGATAGCATGGAGGTAAGGCATTTGCCTTTCATGCAAAAGGTTATCAGTTCGAATCCCGGTGCCCCATATGGTCCCCCTGTGCCTGCTAGGAGGAATTCTTGAGCATGGAGCCAGGAGTAACCCCTGAGCACTGCCCGGTGTGACCCAAAAAGCTAAACAAAAAAAAAAAAAGATTCTCTTTAAATTAATAATACAGCAACTAATATTATTGTAAAAACTCTATGATGATCTCTGCTATAAAAGATGGATATTTTATATACAGCTTGAAGATACTATTTTTTAAACTAGAACAAAAATGATATCATGTTACCAAGTATCTAATCTATCTACCTTAGTGTATACAAAAAACATATTTTTACTAAATTTGGAAATTTTGTTGGCATGTATAGAAAAAGGTTCTCATTATTGATTATCATGGTAATCAAAATTGACCCTTTTGAGATATCATCTCACACCTGTGAGATTGGTTTGTACCAAATGAAAAAACAAGTACTGAGAAAGTGTGGAGTCAAAAGAAATACACTGTTGTGGGGAATATAAATTGGTGCAGCCATTTTAGAAAACAACATGGAAGTTCTTTAGAAGGCTAGACTATGGAAATTTGCTGAAATGTTCATCAATTAGTGAATGGATAAAAAAATGACATGTAGAAGATGTGACATAAAGAAATGTAACACAATTGAAGTCTATCCAGCTATCTAAAAAATGAAATTTTTCTATTCACATTAAAATGAAAGGAACTGAGGAGAGGTCAAGTTAAGCGAAAACAGCAAAACTATTTTAAAAAGTATTGGATGATAGTTTCACTCTTGCAGGTGATTTAAATTAATAAAATTGATGATCAGAGAAAATGAAAATAAGCCAGTGTAATTGCCCACAGAACTAGCTGCCTGAAAGAAAAGAGGGAAAGAAAATGTGTGAGAGGATTATAAAGGATGATAAGATTTGTGAAGAAAACACTTTAGAAAAATGGCCTGGCAAAGTCACTTATTTTTTTTGTCACATATAACACTCACACAGATATACGCACACACAAATTTCAAAGATTTTAAGTAGAACATATCATGAGATATTTTGGAAATAATTAGGATACTTGAATGTTGACTTACAAAACTGTGATTAATAAATAAAAATGCTATTACGGGGCCCAGGAGATAGCATGGAGGTAAGGCGCTTGCCTTTCGTGCAAAAGGTCATCGGTTCGAATCCCGGTGCCCCATATGGTCCACCGTGCTTGCCAGGAGCAATTTCTGAGCATGGAGCCAGGAGTAACCCCTGAGCACTGCCGGGTGTGACCCAAAAACCAAAAAAAAAAATGCTATTGCTACATACTTTTTCAGTCTATTCTGTAAAATTCTAAAGTACTCAAAGTTTCACTTTATATTAGAATATATAAATGATATATAATAGCCATAGAATACATAAACATAGTTAATGATGTTGCCTACACTAATATAGTAATTGTGGCATTAAGCAAGCTTCAGAAATTCTTTCTTTTCTCCCTCTTGGTGCCAACCTTTTTCTTTGTTGTTATCTGGGGTAAGGGAATGATAATAACGTACAGATCTCTAGAAATACTACTAAAATGTGATAAATTATTACATAGAAAATTCTTAGAAATGTTCAAAAGATAAAATCAATTCTCAATAAATATTATCCAAGTATCAGTATTCTTACTCCACCTTGGGAAGAGTCCAATGTACAAACTATTCCTAAGGAGTTCTTGGAAAACTCAATGCATTATTAAAACATACAAGGGCTCTTGTGTAAATAATAAACTTCTTAGAAAACTCATCTGAAAACGTATTGACTGACAAAATAAATATATTTTAGATGGATAAATACAAAGATGTGTATGTGATATAGTACTTTTTTCATTCTTGAATTAGTTCACTAGGAAAATAAAATTTAAAAAAGGGAAGAAACATCTATTTCATCTCACAAAACATTCAAGTTATTATCTCATCACATCAATTATCAATTATTTCCATATAGTATTTAAATGACCAGCACACTTTTTTTGTGTGTGTGGTTTTTGGGTCACACCCGGCAGTGCTCAGGAGTTACTCCAGGCTCCATGCTCAGAAATTGCTCCTGGCAAGCACGGGGGACCACATGGGGCACCGGGATTCAAACCGATGACCTTTTGCATGAAAGGCAAGCGCCTTACCTCCATGCTATCTCCCGGGCCCAGTACATGTTTTTTTAAGCATTTTATTACTCCACTTTGAAGAAGTATAAAGGAATGTGCCTGCAAGATTCACAATACCCAAACTCTGGAAACAACCTAATTGACCAAGAACAGTTGACTGGATAAAAAAATAAATAAATAAAAACAGAAAACCTCTAGTACATAAATACAGTGAAATACTACTCAGCAGTAAGGAAAGAAAGGCAATAAGAAAAGTCATTGCTGCTATGGGGATGAATCTGTAGAGAACCATGCTGAGTGAAATTAGTCAGAGGCAGTGGAGCAGACACAGAATGATCTTCCTCACATGTAGGATATAAAGAAGTTTCATAAGTGAATAACGAAGGCCAAAAGAAACAAAATGAAGAGCAGTAGAACTGTTGTTTAGTTGGTAGCTTGCCACTGAGTTGGAGGTGAGAGAAAAATTAGGAAAGTGACTACTAGGAAAAGGATGAAGGGGATAAGAGCCTATTCTAGAGTTAGACGGGGAAAAGAGAAGGGAAACTGGGGACATTAGTGGAGGGAAGTGAATACTGATAAAGGATTATTTTTGGAACATAGTATGCATGAAACTTAATAATAAACAATTTTGAAATTCTATATTTCATGGTGACCAAACATTTTTTAAAAATCAAAAAATAACAAGTGTACCAGATATCTGTTAGCATAGAGTCCATGTCTAACGTTTTGGTGTTTGTGCCAAGTTTGTAAAGTAATTAGATGCTTAAACTATGTCTATATTTCCCAAGTTCTTTGCAAGCTAACCTTAAATCCAATCCTAAATTTCTTCTTTTCTGACAACTATTTTAATTTGAACATGAAGGAGAAAAAATTTACAAATGGGCAGCATGATTAATTAGATTTGGTCTCTTCTTGCATTTTGAAAGTCAGTGGCAAAGAAAAAGACTTGTAATTTTGGTAAGAATTGGGATTAGTATGTATCCTGTTTTCAGAATTAAAAGTGAATTGACTATAGTGGTGGCCTCTTATTTCTATGTCCAATCTTCTGTACATTTCAATTCCTTCTCAAGAGTTTATGAAAAGATGTGCTTCTATCTTTAAACATAAAAGAATTTGTGGATTAAGTTGTTGAGAACACAGAATTAAAAATCTGTATTTCTAAAAAACCCTGGGTGATATTTTCATTCAGTTTTATTGAGATATAATTGACACATAGAACCATAGCTATCTATTTTTAAAGAATATAATGTACTGATTTAATTTATTACAATGTGAAACTCTTGTCATATTAACTTTAGTTAAGATCCATTATACATCTTATATAGATGCAAAAAATATTGAAGTTTTTTTCCCTGATGGAAGTTTTAAGAATCTAGTCTCTTTTTGTTGTCTTTGAGACTTGGGGGTTATACCCAGATGTGCTTCAGAATTTACTGTTGGATCTGCACTCAGGAATTATTCCTAGCAGTGTTCTGTGGAACACATATGATGCTGGAGATAAACTATGGATCAGCAGTGTGCAAAGCAAATGCCCTACCTGCTGTACTATTGCTGCAATCCCAGAACCTACATATTATCTTAATAGTTTCCAATTAGTGTACACACTATGTTAACTAAATTTAGTATAGTCATTCAAGTTGTAAAATTAACCATGGTTGTATGTCTTCTGTACCTATTTATTATAACTAGAAGCTTATATAGTTTAAACACCTTCATACAATTCCTCTAAAGTAAGCAAAAATCAGGATATCAGATAAATGTATATTCTATATATGTGTTAACTGAAAAAATACAATATTAGTGTTTTGCACATTGATTTTATTTTGATAATTATGCAATAAGAGTTATCCGTATACTTTGTAGTTTTATATCAATATCTAGATTTATGCATCTATATACATATACATATATGATTCATCACGCATAGCAACAAAGATATTTTGTCATCTTACTGTCAAATAAAGCCTACTTGTCTATTCTTTATACCTCTCCTTTTTTTCTGGAAATCAACAGTTTTCACCAAGCCTAAGTAATGGTTTTATTATTGTTTTATTCCCAATTCATTACTTTAGCTATGAAGATATTAGTGAAAATAACCAATATCTTGTTTACTTTCTTATTTGAACTAGCATAGCACTTTAACTTTAATTTGTTTTATCCAAAATGACAAAACACTGTATCACTTTAACAACAATGGCATCCAGGATTCAGCATGTAAGTTGATTCCATGTTGTGACTATTGTGAATAATGCTTTGATAGAGCTTCAAATATCCTTACAAATTAGTGTCTCCATATACTTTGGATACGTGCATTGGAGTGTATTTCTGTATCAGATAGTATTTACATTTTCACTTCTTTCTTTGGGGGCTGTACATCTGTCTGCGCTCAGGACATATCCTAGTTTCACTACTCTTAGATCATTTCTGACATTTCTCAAGGGACACTATATGTCGCCAGAGATCAAACGCAAGTCAGCTGCACACATGACATACCTCTTTAGCACTGCACTGTCTCTTTAGGCCCCACATTTCCACTTTTTAAAAGAACTCTTCATGTCCTCATATGTGTTTCATATAGATTTAAACATCAAAAATTCTACCAATAGAATAAAGAATTTTCTATTCTTTATTCTAGGTGACATCTGATATTTTAAATACTTTATACATAGGCAGTTCTCACTCATGTGAGGTGGCTATATTTATGTTGTTCTATTTTCCATTTCCCTAATAACAGGTGATAATAAAAAAAATTTAATGTATCTTCGTGGTTTGTATATGTCTTTATTGAAGAAATGTCTATTCTGGTTGTTTGGTCATTTTTTAAAGGGCACTTTCTTTTCTTTATTGTTGAGTTCTGTAAGTTCTTTGTATATTAAGATCATTATCTTTTGTTGGATATTTGAAGCACAAATATTTTCTCCTACTTCAAGGTTGAATTTTTATTATTCTTTTGGTTTTATTCACCGTATAGAAAGCCTTTTCAGTTGATGTTGTTATATTTGTTTGTTCTTGTTTCTTTCCCCAGCCCATGAAATCAAAATATATTTTTGATGCTAATTCCTGGAACATATTATCTATATTTTCTCCTTTATAATATATTACTTGAGTTCCATATGCAAATATTTGATCTTACTAAAATTCATTTATTTCTA
The DNA here is from genome assembly GCA_004027635.1 of Crocidura indochinensis. Lineage (NCBI taxonomy): Eukaryota > Metazoa > Chordata > Mammalia > Eulipotyphla > Soricidae > Crocidura > Crocidura indochinensis. The sequence goes on from PVKC010026521.1 coordinate 8,225, forward strand.
TATACCCAGTTGCATTATATGTGTACACACACATTTATTGAATTTTTCTAATACCATGTTCAAAGCATTTTTTCACTGTGTGGTCTTGGCTCCTTTGTCAGAAATTAGATTTCATAGATTAGATTACATCATTTATCTCTTGGCTTTCTATTTTATTACCTTGGTCTATGTATCTTGTTTCTGCAATAATATTTGAAATGTTTGACATCTCAGTGTGATGGTCATTAATATTTTACTAAATTGAGGTAACAATTTGTTGTCATCAAACAGAAAATTTTGAGAAAATTTGTGGGAAGCACACTATACCTTGGTGGAAAGGCAAAGAGAATTAGTTCCATTTATCACTGGAATCACTCATTTACTTCCTTGTTTGCATCCCATATAAACATAATCATCAAATTTGAAGTTTTGAATTTGGATTATGTTTATAACTGTGTGCTCTTTCTATTCCTACCACCGTGGCTCCATATGGGTCTTATGGTCTCTAGCAGATAGTGCAGTAGTGCTTAACATATCTACGCACTCATGCTTTTTTTGGTTCCTATTTTGTGGCATTCACATACTCCATGAGCAGATGCAATAGCATTATTTTCTGTTTCAAAATGTTTAATCACTTCTATTAACAAACAAAATCAAATCTGCCTAGGGTGGACCATATGATCAAAATACTAGTCATGACATAAAACAACAGATTAGAATCAGGAATGAAAACAAGGATGCTTTCATTAAAAAACAAAACAAAAATATTTTGTGACATTTTTTTTTTTGCTTTTAGAAGTTAAGGAAATATGCTTGATAGTATGTATCTTTCCAGATTCTCATCTTTATCCGTCACATTTTATTCCTACAACTACTGTTTAGGTTTACTCCTGCATCATAACACTAATTTTTCACTTATCTTTATTATCTATTATACACTTCTCCCACACACACAAAGTTTAATCTTAAAGCTATTAGGAAATACGTTGTAGATAATAACTTCCAATTCCTCTATGTATTGCACAACTAGTACTTGGTAATTCTATAAACCATAGTGTAACTATCAACTGTTTGTATTTTATATTCTTATTTCATAAATGAGATAAATGAGGCTTAGAGAAGAATTATGTACAGATTACAACAGTAATAAATGGGAAGCTATCATAAGTAACCTCCATCTAAAAAGTATATTCAATAATCACTTATGTTTTGTACTGTATCTGAAATTCCCCAAAGATATTATCATTCTTCCTCTTCACTTAGCTCTCATATACTAACAGAAATTAGCTCCCACATCCTTTCTATTTTAAATCCTTTCTATTTTACATTTTAATGGGCTCAAACCTTCATTTTCTATGAATTACTTCTAATTCCTTTAGAAAAAAATCTAGTTCATCTTCTTAAACTCATAACAACCTATTTTAACTTCTCCTGTGAAGTCTTTTATAATTATTTGCAGTATTTATAACCTTTATATGGCACATATTTCAAAATAATTTCTGTGGATCAGTCAAGTAAATTTTCAAGTAGAGTCTTAGAATTATGCTGCATAAAAATTTAGGACAAATTTAGTGGTAATTCCACCTACTATCTCACAGTATTTATAATGAAGAAAGGAATCAACATTACACTTAGTGGGAATAATCACTCAAAGTATAAAAACATTCAATTAAGGTGAAACTATTATCTGAGACTCAAAATGTTCTTTACTATAATGGTGTCATTGGAAGGATTGATTAATTTTATGAGAAGACAGAAAGTTCTTAGCCCCTATAAATCTCCATTCGATGCCTGATATGTGATAGTATCTACAAATAACCTTATTTCTTCAAAACTGATATGAAAAAGTATTAAAACACACCAATAAAAAGAAAAAAACACTTATTTATGTTTCCGGTATCTGTACTACTTGATAGATTCAACTGATTCTGAATAGCCCACTCATCATATTTACCCTTATTATCAGTACACTATAATTAATTACTGACCTTAATTATATCTACAAAATTTATTTACTGCCTTCATATAATATGCTATAAACTCAAAAAGTATGTCCATAACCTTTCTCATGCACTAGTAGTTAGAAAGAAATTATAAATCCTACAAGAGCATAGTCAGCAAGAGAAGAGGATAGTAAATATAGATGAGGTTATTGTAGATCCTTTTAAGATTGTTTTATTTTTGTTTGGGGGCCACACCCGGTGGCACTCGGGAATTATTACTGGCTCTGGACTCAGAAATCATTCCTGGCAGTCTCAGGGGAAACCATATAGAATGCTGGAATCAAATCTGGGTCTGCTGCATGCAAAGCTAAAAAAACGTCGTTATCACTGTGACCATATCATGTTTCTTACTAATAATGAAGGTTCAAAGTCAGCAGACACCAGTGATGAAATGTAATCAATTTCTAAAGTTATATAATAAATGCAAACTTGTTACATTTTTATAAAACAAAATATAAAAATATTTCTCCCTTGCAATATTGTATATCTATATAATGTAAATGACAGTTTCCAGTAGTTGAACATATGAGAAATGAGCCAAATTTCTTTGTGAGCAGAGTTCTGTTGTTCACATACTCCTTTTAATAAGAGAGAGTAACATCAAATGTGTTACAAAGCAAAACAAATGCTTAAGATCTCTATTTTGAATATGAGGTGGGATCACTGTATTTCTTGTTCCAACTTGCCTTGCACAGATGGGACTAGTAAAACTGACCCACCCTGCCCTTTTTTCTGTGTTAGAGAAACTAACATCTCCAAGGAATACTACTTTTAGTCATTAAATGCCTCCTTTTTTTAATAATATGGATAGCATTCAACATAAACTCCAAATTTTATTCCAGGAGGAAAAGCACTTGACTTCAGAAAACGTGAAATGTTTTGAAATAGTTGGACTGTTAGTCACAAGCTCAAGGCAAAGGAGCAGAAGAGCAAAGGAAAATCAAGAATTAGATGCCTTCAAAGGGGGACATGTTGACATTTGAAAGATTTGTCAATGCTAGAATTCTTCTTCTTATACCTTTTCAAGGTTTGGAAGCCAATCACCTAGTAATTCTGTTGCCAATTACAATAAATCATTTTAAAGTATGTACTGATTATTTCTATGGAGTGAAGATTTCTTTAGATTTCTCTAACCTGGAAGACCTATATACCCCAAATTGCAATAGGAGAGATCCTGAAAAAAAATAAGACTGAAGAGTAAGACCTGAATACTAATAAGTGTGACACCAAAACAGGCAAGAAACAAAACAATTTTACCTGACTGGGAGTGGGGACATGGTTTAGCAGGAAAAAGCTTGGCTTGAATGTGTGTGAGCCTAAATTTGATGTTCAGAATCACGAAAACTAAATTATAGCTGGCTGAGGGAGGAAAGATGCACTACAATGCTAACTACAGACCTTTCATTTCCTGAAAAGCATTTGCCCCTTATGTTAACCCAATTATGATTAACTCTGCTTTCTAGACACATGACTTGGTAGTAGTTGAATGGGGACATGTGTAAATCTTACCAATAAACTTTGAGTACAAGTGAGGCATATGATTTCTAGATTGTAAAGATATTCAGCGCTGTTTTTCATATGACATGGCAACTGGAAATTGGCAAGAAGCTATTATTGAGACAGGCAGAATAGTCTGAATAAAAAGAGACATTCTTGCTTAATGTGTAAAGAATATTTGCTTTAAAAAAAGAATCACCATGGTTGAAAGACACTAAAGTTTTTAAGTTATTTTTACTATTACATCAAAGTGGCATAAAATGAGTGCATGATATAATCACAGCAAAAATATAAGATTACTGTGAATAATTCTGATAATGATAATAACAAATATAAGTTATATGTATCATGCACATAAGACTAATAAAATCTAGCTTTTGTTGATTCCAAAATACATACATAAAATATATATGATACATATCAGTGATTTAACATTGGTTTGTATGAATGTAAATGGTTATTCTTTAGAGATGTAATTTTAATACATACACTCACCATTATCATGCTAATATTTATTTTTCACTGTCCACAAAACCCAACCTTGAAACCCTGAGATTTTGAGGTCTGTCCTCAGAATTCAGGGTATTTTATTTAATTTACTCTATTTCTATTTTTGGGGGGTCACATCTGGCAGTGCTCAGGCATTACTCCTTGTAGGCTCAGGGGAATTACATGGGATGCCAGATATTGAACTTGGATTGGCTGCTTGTATGGCAAATATTCTACGCACTGTGGTCCTGTCCTTACTGAGTCATCTTTTTTTTAAGTAATAACTTTATTTAAGCACCATGATTACAAACAAGTTTGTATTTTGGATTTCAGTCATAAAAATAACTCTCTCTTTACTAGTGCCACATTCCTACCACCAATGCCCCCTATCTCCCTCTTCCCCTACCTCCTGCCTATATTCAAGACACGCATTCTACTGCTCTCACTCATTAACACTGTCATGATAATTATTAGCATGGTTATTTCTCTGACTGCTCTCATCATTCTTTGTGGTAAGCATCATATCATGAGCTGGTTCTTCCAGCCCTCATCTCTACAATCTCTGGGCATTATTACAATAATGCCTTTTATTTTTCTTAGAACCCATAAGTGAGTGAAACTATTCTGTGTCTATCTCTTTCCTTCTGACTTATTTCACGCAACGTAATAGTTTCCATGACTATCCATATATAGCAAAATTTCAGAGCTTCATCTCTCTTGACAGCTGCACAGTATTCCATCGTGTGCATGTACCACAGTTTCTTTGGTCATTCATCTGTTGAAAGGCATCTTGTTGATTTTAGTTTCCGTATATTATAAATAGTGCTTCAATGAATATAGGTGTGCAGAAGGCATATTTGTATTGTGTTTTTGTGTTTCTAGGGTATATCCCTAGGAGTGGTATACCTAGATCATATGGTAGATCAATTTCCAGGTTTTTTGAGGAATTTCCACATTGTTTTCCATAAAGGCTGGAATAGATATCATGCCCAACAAAAGTGAATGAGATTCCTTTCTCGTCACTTCCTTTTTCTTTCTTATTCAAACTCACTTTTTTGGGGACAGAGCTGTAATAGAGTTGACAAGGTATTTGCCTTGCATGTGGTCAAACTGATTTCAATTCCTCTCACCAGATATGATGGTAGCCTGAATCCTACCTGGGAGATAGCATGGAGGTAAGGCATTTGCCTTTCATGCAAAAGGTCATCAGTTCGAATCCCAGTGCCCCAAATGGTCCCCCGTGCCTGCCAGGAGCAATTTCTGAGCATGGAGTCAGGAGTAACCCCTGAGCACTGCCGGGTGTGACCCAAAAACCACAACACCACTAAATTTTTATGAAGATTATAGTGGCTTGATAAAATAATATACAGTGGTAATTTTAACAACATTAATTCTTCTTACATGTGAGTGTGGGTATTACCTTTTGACTCTATTGTTCTCTATTTTATTAGTGATTTAGTTTTAAATGTTGGAATCTTTTACCTCCTTTGTAAGTTGCTTCCTAGGAAAGTATAAAACTGTCTATTGGTAAAAAGAATTAATATTTTTGTTTTCTATGCCTATCCTACCATCTTTCTGTTTTTCTATAAATAATCAGATGTTTTTATTTAATTTATACAGTACTGTTGCCAATTGCATTTGCAATAAATGTACATCTTTTAATAATTAAATAGTGCTGAAACTTAACAAACATTTTGTAATGTTTAATACGAAGGAAAAACTCTGACAATAAATTGAAAAGTAGGAAGAAAATTGGAAAGTAATTCTTGGAACACACTTAAGTACATAAACTGCAGTTGACTAGAGTTTTGATAAAATGAACAGCTGCACTGACCATGAAGTTGACAGCTGGGAGCAATGACCAAAATGTTCAGCTCAACTTGGATGAACTTCATCATCTTCTCAAGAATACAATATTAGAAGTTTGACCAATATTATTTTTTTAACTTAGAAGATATTTTTTTTACAAAATTGATAACACCTGTGCTAAAGTTTTTAAAAACCTATTAAAGTAAAATGTGTAAGTAATAACTATAATAATGTTCTTAAGAATGATTAAGAAACATAAATAAATATATAAGCTATCCTATAGTCATATTTCTCAGAAAATATTTAGTAATCATAGAGGGGTATTTTACATAGTTCACCAAAGGTAGCAGGTATTTTATTAAGCCCTTATTTTATGTTGGGTGTATAAATTAAATGAGTCTCTGTGAGATTAATATTTTGAACTGTTTTTAAGTAAATAGCCTTATTATTTTATATCTGACATTATATAGCATGGGGATGAATATATTTTCCACAGATGCTTGCAAATTACATTATTTTTTCTCCTGAAAAAAATATTTTGTCTTACTCAAAACAATTATATTTCTCCTAAATGAATGTTCATATTATTATTTGCATTTAAAACTACTATTCAGTCATATTCATCACAGGTAGTAAGTGAAATAAGCATCTTCATTTTTAATTTATCATTTTTATTTTTATTTCTTTGTCACTCCTAAGTGATGCTGCAGAGACCTAAGGCTTCATATAAGTGATTTGTAGCCAACTATTGAGAACTGGGTAGGTTATTCAATGTCAGGGCCCAAGAAAATGGTGCTTCATAGGTTATGGTGCTGGGGTATTACTTGGTGCCACTTATGGCTGTGCCATTATGTATTTGGAGAACCATGAGATACTTCAGGTCTAACTTCAGTTGATCGCAGACAAAGCATGATGTTCCTTAACCCCTGTACTATTTACTTATAACTGAAAGAAATATTTCTCTACATCTGAAATAAATAAATTGCTAGTGACTGCTACTTTGCTAGGATAGTATATTTTATTTTATAAAGAAAGTCATTATTACATAATCATCTGTATGATTAGCTTCATTATTCATTGACGAATGTTAACAGTGATGATAAAGCCTAACACAAAACAGATTTATTTTTCAATTATCTGCGCCATATCCACTGATGCTCAGGGTTCCCTTCTGTCTCTGGGCTAGAGGAGCATTCCTGATGGGGTTCAGAGAACTCTATGTGCTGCCAGATTTTATGCAAAACAAGCATGCTACACAATATACTATCTCTTTATCATGAAAATAGATGTGTTTTTTGATAAATCCAAAAATATATAGGGTTGTATTATTGGTCAAATATATCTCAACTTAATCATCTGAAATTTTGAAAATTCTGAATTCAATCAAAATTTTACTTCCTCTTATGATGTAGTTCAGTGAAGTTCTAAATAGTTTTTTAAGCCTCTCTGTGATGTTCTTGTCTATGTTTAAAATTATATTCTTGGGGCCTGGGAGATAGCATGGAGATAAGGCGTTTGCCTTTCATGCAAAAGGTCATCGATTCGAATCCCGGTGCCCCATATGGTACCCCTTGCCTGCCAGGAGCAATTTCTGAGCATGGAGCCAGGAGTAACCCCTGAGCACTGCCGGGTGTGACCCAAAAACCACAAAAAAAATTATATTCTTGTTGTGAACCTAAATTTGCACATAAATAGGATGTCTTCTGCCTCTGGAGAGTCTGTATTTTTGTTTGTTTTAGGATTTTTTGGGGAAAGGGACACAACAGCTGTGCTCAGGGCATACTCCTAGCTTTGTGGTCAGGACTTACACGAGGCCAGGAATCAGGGACCATATTCAGTCAAATGGTGTCAATGATGCATAAAACAAATACCTTTTCCCCTATAACATCTCTCTGCCATGCAACACTTTTTAAAATAAACTTGCTTGTTGGGTGAATATGCGGCTGAGCCTACTACTGATATATCCAGGGTCCCCAAATACCTCCCAAATTGAGTGACCAACTCTCGTTCTCTGTGAGACCTTGGCAATAATCGTCCGCAATAAATGATTCACACTAAGAGGTTTGGGGGGGACAAAAGGTTTGGCCAAAAGAGCCTAATTCTCCC
>PVKC010026522.1:0-16106 GCA_004027635.1 Crocidura indochinensis
GTCCACCCCCCAGGTAGCCACTAAAGTACTCTTATAAGAAATATGGGAGAGTCTCCCTGGCAGCAGGCAGAGTGGGTTCCAACCAGAGGCAAAGGGTCCAGAGAAAACTCACAAGGAACACTCACGACTTAGACAAAGTTTACCATGATATTAGGTCATGTACAAAAAAATAAATAAACACACCTGGTCCTCTGGTCCTTTGGCATGGGAAATTGTGAGGTAAATATAGAAAATAGTTTAAATATATTGAGACATTTAGACCCAATAGTTTATCATCCAAGTGTGCAAACTTGATATTTAATTAAGAGAATGTCATCTGTCAAATACCTCTTAATTAACAAAAATCTAATTAATCCTTATTGGAAAACTGTGCAAAGCAAATTTTTTCATTTTATTCCCTAAAAATTCTGTGCACCTAAATGAAGGACCGGGCCCCAAAAATATATTGCCAGTGGAATTTTAGCCAATAAAGGTTCTTGTTAAATTTAAGCAATGACCTTCTGTCATTACCAGCAATTTTCAGAAACAAGGAAAAATCTCTCTACAGTCACCCAACCAAAGATTTCCCTTTTTGTAACAGCCTCTGTTGATAATTAGCTTCTTGCTTTCCCTGTTACTTTCTAGGAAACAAAGGTAAACATCCAACTTTGCAGAGTGGGATCCTGAGTGTGTTTTACAGCTCCCTTTCTATCCTTTTCCCAAGAATCTCATGAAAAAGAAAGAACTTTTATTTTCTTTGTAGTCATAAGAGGAAGAAATTGAATTTTCTCTGTACTGTATATGCTATGCTAACCTGTCCTGTGTTAACCTATGCACACATTTCTAGTTCTGGTTTACTGCTCTTCTCCACACCACCCTATACTATATCTACTCCTCTTTTTCATTTTTTCTATGTATATAGTTGTATCAGTGTTTTAACATATTTTAATGGAATAAAAAAGTATTTTATGATGGCCTACTTACTCATGAGACTCTCCCAGTGACTACAGACTCATTTTCCTGGGACAGTTATGTTCCACGACGGACTGGCATCATTATTTTTTGTTATTTTTATTTTTAGGATTCTACCTGGCAGTGCTCTGTACTTAGTAATCATTCCTGGCACTGATCTGGGAACCCTATGGGATGTGGAGGATTGAACCCTGGTTAGTTGCATACAAGGCAAACACCCTATCCACTCGAGTACACTGCTCTAGCCCCTAAGAGTTTAGCCCCTAGTCCCTAAGAGCTCCCCTTTTATGCTTCAGAATGTCCTATTATAATGAGAAATTATGTGGTCTCTCTTGACAATGTAATCTATAAAAAAAAATAGGCATGATTACTATCCAAGAAAAGTATATAAATATTCCAGCCATAGATAAAAAAAAATGTTAATTTTCAGGTAAGTAATTCCTGTTTAATTCTACTGAATGAGTTTTGCCTGTACCTTTATTATCCTTCATATGAGATAAAAGCTTAAGTGGTCCTTTTATTTCAGTAGTAAGATTCCTAGTAAACTTTCTCCACAGTCAGAACATTATTCCTATGTACAAATTTAGAGATTCACAATCTAAGATAAAATAAGAAGCAAGAAGGCTATACATCTTCAGTGCCATGACAAGAAATTCTCATTCTTATCACAGACTGGTCAGATTCAAGATCATAATAATCAGAGGACCAAAGGGAATTTATTTTGTCTGTTTTTGGCCAGAGGGATAGATGATGCTTACATAACTGCAGATAGATGGCTATGATGACCCTTCTTTTTATTGCCAAGCTAGGCAACAAAAAGTACTTCCTAAAGAAAATGAGTTCACTTAGAAACCATTCAAATTGAAGTTTAATCTTCTTGATGAGCTTGTTAATTTTGGGGAAAAAGCCTTGCACTTTTTCCTCACTCATTTAAAAACCAGGCTTATTCTCGTGGCTTATCTTATTATTTTCAGTTCATGGGGCCATTTCTTGGCTCTATCCCCAACTGTATGAGAACAGAAAGAAACAGGAAAATCTTTGTTCCCTGAAACTCTTTCTTCACAGCTCTGTCCTTTGGTGTGAACCCAAAATGAATTATGACTGGAGTTGTCCAAATTTTATTCTCTTCACATTGAACCTTGGTTATTATAAATAAACAATTTATGAGGTACAGCATGTCCATATTCCTCTGCAATAAGACATTGCTCAAATGCAAGACCATAAAAATGTCAGGAATCTGTATGGTGTAATGTGCCTTATGGTATTACCTCTTTCTAACAGAAAGTCCTCTGAAATTCCTTCATAAAAGAGAGCTCACACAATCAAATTTTTCTTGCCAGGAGTATTAGGAAGCATTAACCCATAATAAGCAATGAGTATCACACTAAAGGTAGCAATCAAAAGTAACTGCAGGCCATTTCAAAAGAACAATGGAGGAACAAACTGTTTTTTAGTCCATATTCGAAATTATAATTTGTAGTCAATCAAAATTGGGTAGTTGTGTTTTTCATGTCTATGCCTTTTATCTTGCTCTTTCGTTGCTCATTGTTCAATACTATAATATCCATGTAATTCATGGTTAATCACAAACTGGTGGTTGCATTTCTTAGTTTCATTTTTCTTTTTTGCTATTCTTCCCTTGTTCTTAGTGAACAGAATTGTGTTTACAATTCTGTATGCTGCTATCTGAGCAGAACACCTCTATAAAAGTTGGGTTAGTATAAGTTCTCACCCAGCCAGCACAATACTGACACTGAGGATGGGAGGTATAGAGCACAGATCAGCAGTACCAGCTCTCAGAACCAGTACTATTCAGCCCAAGCAAGTCTTCCTGTCTCCAGCCTCCTCTGTCTGTGTGATTAAATCCTAAAAACAGTCACACTAAAAAGAGATCTCTAACTTTAAGAAAGGTTCTGATAAATCATGAATGCCATAGCTGCAGGCAGCTATTTAAGTAATCCTGAAAGGCTATGTTGCCTTGCTGTAGAACATCCTCACATTGGAACACTTTTACATCCAGCCCTAGGCTCATTTGCTCAGACACTTCTGTGTCCAATGGACTAGTACCTCCCACAAATGTACTCTAGAGCACTATCTTATTTTAGTGAAATATGAAAATAATATATGCAAATGACATGTAAATGTTAACACTTTTCCCATTGACTTTAGTATTAAAATAACAAAGACTAGGAAAAGATTAATAACATCATGACTTTAAATGCCCTCAACTGTACTATAAAGCTTAATTTTCTAAACCTTTCCCCCAAGAGAGCATTACTACATTACTATTTACACTATAAATTATAATTTGATTTGATTTTTAAAAATATGGGCTGGAGCAATAGCAAGTGAGTACGGCATTTGCCTTGCCTGTAGCCAATCCAGAGTCTGTCCCTGGCAAGCAATATGTTCCCCAAGCAATTTGATTTGAATACTGAGCCAGGAGTAATCACTGAGTACCACCAGGTATGGCCCAAAAGCAAACAAACATACAAAGCATCACAAGTGAAATTTCTAACACATTTTCAGCTCTTTGAGATTGTATTCCTGAAGGATATAAGTACAGTTAAACTGTATATGCCTTTTAGTATGTAGATTTTTAAAGCTTAATTTCAAAAATAACATTTGAAAGGCTATCTTCATAAATGACTAGTGTTAGTATTTCTAATAAGAACTAAGTAATAACATTAAAGAAAGGAAAATGAGGCTAGGGACATAAATTTCCCATGTTTTTTAGAAATTGATCCAATATGGTAACGTATAAATTTATTTTATTCAGTAGAGTAGGACATTATGTTCCTGCAATCAACAAAAGGAGGCGTGGAAGAAGGGTGGATGTGAGAAGCAAACTCTAAAATCAGTCTGTGATTGAAAGTTATTTAGTACGTCAAAGCATTTTGTTCATTGCAGAAGTTGACAATATAACCCAAAGTACTTTCATGAATAAATATGAGCGCATCAGTGCTGCTGCAGTCAACTGAATGTAATTGCTGGATGGCAAGTAGGTCCTAGTGAGATTATGATAATATAAAATGTCGGTTTTACAACTAATGCAGATGTTTAGCAGGTAGCAATATTCCATCTCTGATGCAGGCCTATCTTCTGGGTAAAATTGTATTTCTCAACTCAAAATACTAAACAGACGCCATAAACATAGAGGTTTTATATAAGAATTTTGAGAAAAAATACTTTGAGGAAAATAATTTGTCTTTACTGTGTAAACACAAATTTCTGGTGAGAATGATTATTCTGCCTGCAGTGATGGCTATAGTACTTCAGGGTGCCAGTTGGGAATATGTGTCAAACAGAAGTCAGGCAATGGAATCCTTCATTAGCCACAAAAGGCTTTTTTTAATCCATTGATAGAATTTGTACTCATTTCTTTCTTTGAAACCAGCAAGGCTGAATAATAAAGTAATCAGAATTTGGACTTACTTGATTTTTTTTATTTAATTTTAATTTTTAAAGTAAAAATTATATCCTTTTTATATTGTATATAACTTATTACAAATAATATAACATATAAAAGTGTGCTATTAGTAATCAAAATAGAATTTAATTGTATGACATTCTCACTCTTTGCTCTTTAAACCAATATCTCTTAAACTGACTGCTTTATATTCAATTTTTTTATTTAATCACCCTATATTTTTATAGGGATAGGTGTTTTATTCTTGTTCTGTCGGTACCTTGTATATTTTCACTATTAGCCCCTTATCTGATGGGTATTAGGTGAATAGTTTCTCCCATTCCTTGGGTGGCCTTTGTATCCCAGTCACTGTTTCCTTTGAGATGCAGAATCTTTTCAATTTAACGTAGTCCCATTTGTTTATCTCTGCTTTCACTGATTGGACAGTGATATTTCCTCCTTGAAGATGCTTTTAGTCTCAATTTCCTGGAATGTTTTGCCTAGGTTTTCTTCTATATACTTTATAGTTTTAGATATGATATCAAGGTCTTTAATCCATTTTGATTTGGCCTTTGTTTGTGGTGTTAGATAGAGGTCTGAGTTCACATTTTTACATCTGGTTGGCCAGTTTTCCTGACACCACTTGTTGAAGAGGATTTCCTTGCTCCATTTTGCATTTTCTGCATCTTTATCAAAGATTAATTGATTGTATATTTGGGGCTCATTTTCTGAATACTGAATCTATTTCATTAATCAGAGGGTCAGTCTTTATTACAATACCATGTTATTTTAATGACTGTTTTTTGTAATACAATTTAAAGTTGGGGAAAGTGATGCTTCCCATCTTTTTCCTAAGGGCTGTTTAGTAATTTGTGGGCATTAGTTCTTCCAAATGAATTTCAGGAGTGTTTGGTCCACTTCTATAAAGAATGGCATAGGTATCCTTAGAAGTACTGCATAAAACCTATACAATGATTTGGGGAGTACTGCGTTTTAATAATGTTGATCCTCCCAATCCATATGCAAGATATATGCCCCCATTTTCTTGTGTCCTCCTGTATTTCGTGAAGCAGTGTTTTGTAGTTTTTTTGTATAGTTCCATCACTCTTTTAGTTAAGTTGGCATCAAGGTATTTGAGTTTCTGATTTTATTATTATGAATGGGATTGTTTTTTAATGTCTATTTCTTCCCTATCATTATTAGTATATAAGAATTCCATTGATTTTTGTGTGTTGTTAATTTTGTAGCCTGCCACTTTACTACACAAACCTATTGTTTCTAGGAGCATTTTGGTAATGTCTTTAGGATTTTCTAAATATAGTACTATATTGTCTGCAAACAGTAAGAGCTTGACTTCTTCCTTTCCTATCTGGATGCCCTTGATATATTTTTCTTACCTAATTACTATGGCAAGGACTTCCAGTACTATGCTGAATAAGAGTGGTGAGTGGGGATAGTCTTGTTCTGAGCCAGATTTTAGAAAAAAAGGCTTTCTGTTTATCTCCATTGGTATAATATTTACCGTGGGCTTGTGGTAAATGGCTTTGACTGTATTGAGAAAAGTTCCATTCATTCCTATCTTGGTGAGATTTTTTTCATGAATGTTTGTTGGACCTTATCGAATGCTTTCTCTGCATCTATTTATATGATCATATTTTTTTCTTTTTATTTATTTGGTTTATCACATTGTTTGACTTGCATATGTTAAATCATCCTTCCATCTATCATTGGGATAGATGGGTTTTAGTTGGGTTTTAGTCTGGTTGGCCTATCAAGCTTTGACAGGGCAGTGTTGAAGTCTCCTACAATTCATGTCTATTACTATTGATGTCTTTTTCAGATATATCAACAATTCTTTTAAATGTTTGGTTGGTCCCTCATTCAGTGCATATGCTTTATGAGTGTGATTTATTTTAGTGCACATGTCACTTAAGTATCAAGAATTTTCTATCTCTGTCTCTAATAACCTTTCTAAGTCTAATGTCTGTGTCATCTTATATAAGTATGGTCATTCCTGTCTTTTTTTGTGTGTGTGTGGTTTTTGGGTCACACCCAGCAGTGCTCAGGGGTTACTCCTAGCTCCATGCTCAGAAATTGCTCCTGGCAGGCACGGGGGACCATATGGGGCACCGGGATTCGAACCGATGACCTTTTGCATGAAAGGCAAACGCCTCACCTTCATGCTATCTCCCGGGCCCCAATTCATTCCTGTCTTTTTAATGGAGTTGTTTTCTTGAATGATTGTCCTCCAACCTTTGACTTTGAGTCTATGTTTGTTCTAACTATTTAAATGTGTTTCTTGGAGGCATAAGAATATTGGATTCAACATTTTTATCTCTTTTGTCATTCAAATTTCTTAACTTGTGTACTTAGTCCATTGACATTGAGAGAGATGATTGTCATGGGATTTAGTGTCATCTTTTTTGTAAGAGCTAGGTGTGTTGGTTGGGTCTGCTTTTATATCTACCAGTTCTTCTTTTAAGGTTAGTTTTGAGTCTGTAAAGTTCTATGTGTGAAGCTGATAGAATTCTTTCTGATAGTATCCTTTCTTCAAACCTGAATGTATGTCTGGCTGGGTGAAGTACGCTTGGTGATGCATTAATTTCATTGAGTTTTGTCACCATATACCACCATTGCCTTTGACCTTGAGGATTGCTTTTGACAGATCTGCTGTAAACCTTAAGGATGCTCCTTTGTATGTAATATCCCTTTTTGATCTTACTTTTTGATCTATCTATCTGTGGATTTTGATCTCCCTATCTGTGGGATTAATTATTGTTACTATAATGTGCCCTAGGGTGTTTTTCTTTGGATCTCTTTTAGTCAGTACTCATTGAGCATGTAATATTTGGTTGCATGCATTCTTTAGCTCTGGGAGCTTCTTTGCAATGATGTACTTGATTGTTGATTTTTTTTTTCATGGAGATTTTCTTCCAGGGTCTCTGGAATTCCAATGATTCTTATGCTGTTTCTATTTTATCACAAACATATCTGTTCACATTCTTTGAGGATTTTTTCCACAGATTTATCGTTTGTATTAAGGCTCTTTTCAAGCCTCTTCTGTTTAATGGAGTTGTTATGCTTCTCATTTTCCAGCTCATTGATTCTGTCTTGTTAATCTGTTGGTGAGGCTTTCCAGTGAGGTTTTCATTTAGGCTACCAAGTTTTTTAGCCCTGATATTTTGGTTTGATGTTTTCTTATTTCTACTTTTATGTCCTCTTTATTCTTCTATGTGCCTCATTCAATTCATTCAATGGATTCTTTGATTTCCTTGAACATCCTCCAAATTTTCATTCTAAATTCTTTCTAATAGAGGCTATGTAGGTGGGTGGTATTTATTGGATCTTCAGATTCAGTATCTTAATTCTCTAAACATAATGGTGTTCTGTGATGCTTTCCCATCATGTCCTTTGCAGCGTTTTTATTTTCTACACATTGTGTTGGTGTACATTGGTTAGGAGAAAAGTGCAAGTATGAAGCAAATTGGAGCAGCTGCACTTCTTTGTCATTGTGTCTCTAAGCAGGAGAAGTCTATGTTTTTTCAGTAGAGGAAGAGCATTGTCTCTCAGGTTAAAGTTGTTTTCTGGGTAGGAGACACTTACACTTCTGTTTCTCAGAGCTTCCACCAGCCTCAGCTGGAGCTGGAATTCCTGCTACTTTTGTGTCTCTGGGCAGGAGAGGCTTGTGTTTTATACTCTTAATGAAGTATGATAAGATGGTGCCAGAGAGATACTATAGTGGCTAAGGCACAAGCCTTACATGTGCTTTGCATGTTACTGGCCCAAGTTTGGTTTCTGGCACTACATACGGTCCCCTGAATACCAGCAGAAGTAGCTCTGAATACAGAACTAAAGTAAGTCCTGAGTACTGAAGTTATAAATTTTGGGGGGGATGCCAGGGATCAAACTCTGGTCATTCTCATGAAAAGAAAGCGCCCAATCCTCACTGTACTATTGCTTAGGTCCCTAGGGAGTTTAAGGACATGGAGGGGGAGGCTTCCAAGGCCACAAAATATTTTCCCCAAGAATAATTTATATGAAAAAAAAACAAAATATAATTTATATAAGCTGATATGTATGTGTATATATACATGTCACTTCTTATGTGGTTATTTTATAATGTTATAAAATTTCTTTAAAGGTAAATATGTGGAGGTAAAGACATATTTACAAAAAAACTTCACTCAAGTTTTGTAAACAAAGTATATATATATATGCTTTGAGAGTTTAGCATCATTTAATTTTCAATAATAAAGACTTAAATCAAAAGCAAAGCAATATGATAAGCTTACTCTAAGTTTCATATAGAAGCAAAACCATTCTCTCTCAAAGTATTTTCAGATTCTGATATTAATTGAAAAGTGTGAATATGACACAGGTTTGTATATAAGATGCCTCTGCTCATCTCAAATTAAACTCAATTAGAAGCTTCGGAAACTTATCTCAACAATTTAGAGAAAGAGAAGCATAAATTAAGATGTTAGTAAGAAAACAAGAATTATAGCCTACTCAGAAAATCATTTGTTCAAAAGAAAAAGAGCGGTCTGGAAAGTAAAATTAATTCTATCTTTAAAGTGAAATAAACATTTATATAAAATGCTAAGCTTATTTTCTCTACAAGAGACCCTGGGTACTGACAGAAACTTATCAGGAGAGTTTACATAGTAATTTTGCTTTATGAACCTTGATGTTGCCATCTATAAATAATGGACTTGGACAGAAAGTTTTCAAAAGTTCTGCAGCTCTGGTATTTCATTAAATCTATTATGATGTTAAAACTGTATATTTGGAAGGCAAATAGTGTAATTATAACATTTTCTACATGTTCATCAGTTCTAGATAGACAGAGTAAAAGCTTCATTTCTCAAGCATGTATAGGTTTAGTAGAGATAGAATTAATGCTTATTGGACCTTTATTTACCTATGGTGCATTTTAATGAGAACTATATCTCTATATATTTCTATGACACTCTATGTAGCTTGATTTTCCCAAGTCCTAGAATTCTAAATATAGATATTTGTACATTTAAAGGTATTTCATACTTATATCCATCAAATTGTATTATATAAGTAAGTCCTAATTTATAATTCTTATGAAGGATCCCTGTGGCTAAAAAAATTTAGTTCAGCTACTTATGTATCAGTTCAACTCTAAAAATAATTTGAAGTATTTAAACATTTGGGCTGTTATACCAACACAATCACTGGTTGAATATTCTACTTATTTCAATATTTGATGATTTCAAAATTATGTGGTGATTTAAAATACACTTATTATGTATATATTTCAGATCCAAAATGACTATACTTTCAATTAAACTTTCCACCACTGAGATTAAAATTTTAAAAATACTTAGAAATGGTGACTTTTTCCCATTCTAATCTAATAAAAGTAAGATTTTTCTATTTGTTGTACAAGTGAAAGAAAACATTTACAGACATGTTCATATACATAAGATAAGGTAAATCTGCTTTCTAACATGTGGATTCCAAGGAAAATAAATCATTAAACATGAGCTTAAAATGTGGGTGAAGGGTAGTTATATAAACAACAACAAACAGGTAAAGATGAATTTTTTAAATGCCTTAAATGAATATAAGTTTTAATTCCCCATTTTCCCATCTAGAACAAGTGCCACCCAGGACCAGTTTTCGAATGGATTCCTCTGGCAAGTATTGTTCAGTACTCACAGTTCTGTGAATGAAACATCTTCATTTTGTGTAACAAATCATTCTTGAGTAGTATCAGTTTACTAGCATAGAATCATCATGCTAATTCGATCCACCTGCATAAGCATATCTTTAAGGTAGATAGCAAGTTGTATCACTATAAATGTCTTCCAATAAAATACATTAACTACAAAGAAAAATAGCCAGATTCATTGATATAGTTCCTCAAACATGCCTTAGTAAAAAGACCATGTTAAAAACTAATATCCAAAAAAGTGACATTAATAGATGACACCCATGCTTTACAATACAGTGACCCCCAGATGCATGTGGATATTGGACACTCAAAATGTAGGTACTATGAATTCAAGTGTGCTTTATCATTCATACAAGGGTCCGGAGCATTGGCGCAAACAGTAAGGCATCTGCCTTGGTCACACTAGCCTAGGATGTACTGCAGTTTGATCCCCCAGCATCCCATATGGTCCCCCAAGCCAAGAGCGATTTCTGAGTGCGTAGTCAGGAGTAACCCCTGAGCATCACCAGGTGTGACCCAAAAATCAAAAAAAAAAAAATCCACACCAAATTTCAGAGGCTTAATTCCAAAAACTATAATTATTTTATATTCATTCATGCTTAGATAATATTGGAATTTATTTGGTTAAATGAAAGTTACTATTAAAATGGATACTTTACTTTTTCTTCTTAAAATGTGAATTGTAGAACACTTTACAATTTGTGCTGTTTACATATTATTTATATTGAGTCTCATTAACTTAGAAAAATATATCACTCTAACTAAAATATATCAAGAGTTTTGAAGTATAGATATTTCAGATACACTTACTAAAATGTTGCTATCATAGAATGAAATTATTTTTAAATCAAAAAATTTGCCTAATTATTCTAAACAAACCTACCAATTTTGTTTAGGCTAAAGAAATTAATGTTATTATGGGTATAAAGGAGGAAAAAGAAAGATTTGGATATTATTATTCTTTGAATTAGTAATGGAAGTTCTCTGAACAGCTGATTAGACCATAGGATGGAAAGCCAGACACTCAGACAATTGCATCAGGGAGTATTTTATAATAATAGTACGATTTCAGATCTGTGGGCTCACAGTACACTTTTCTAGGAGTGTTTCCATGATGACAGCTCATTATCCATCTCAGCATGCTCTAACACCCCTTGGAGAATATATGTGTTTGAGATCATTTCATTCTGTAAGTTCCCATGTTATTTTTGATACATAGAAAATATGGAAGAGATCATGTATATTTTTCTCAACTGTTCGCAACTGCATAAGGGTTCAGAGAGATAGTCCAAGCATTCAAGTACATGCCGAGCATAAGGCCAACACCTGTTGGATCCCAGAGCACTCCTGGGTGCAGCTCTAGAGGTTCCTGTAATCTTTGGCATGGCAGGGCCTGAGCATCAATGCATCCCCGAGTCCCATCATTCAAGATATTTGGCTGAGAATTACCAGAAGGATTCTCCAGACCTCCTGAGAACAGCTTGATAGAACTACCCAAAAAAGCATAAATATTTTATCAGATTATGACTTTTTTTTTTTTTTTGGTTTCTGGGTCACACCCGGCAGCGCTCAGGGGTTACTCCTGGCTCCACGCTCAGAAATTGCTCCTGGCAGGCACGGGGGACCATATGGGGCACCGGGATTCGAACCGATGACCTTTTGCATGAAAGGCAAACAAACGCCCTACCTCCATGCTAACTCCCGGGCCCCAGATTATGACTTTTGACTCATGTTTTTACCATGATTTATAAAATATTTTATTAGCTTTAGCTACATGCAATGCTTATACAGAAAGGCAAAATTGATGGTAGAAAATCTCAAATAACATAATTATGAAGCTAAATGATAACTCTTTAGTGGAATGCCCCTGTGGCTTATTGGATCTGCTAGATTTGTATCTTAAAACTATTAAATTCAAGAATCATTTATTTTGCAGCTCCACATGCTGTGCATAATAGAACATTATAGATAGACATAGACAATTATCTCATCACCAAAGGAGAATTTTCGTGAGAAACAATGAAATCAATAGCCAGGATCTTTAAGAAGGCAACTCCACTCAATGATAAGAGAGTCAGAGCAGTTTCACAAAAACTAAGGGTATGAAACTACCTAGGAACAGAGAAATTATCCACTAGGTAAGTAATTTGCCTTGTATACGGCAGACCCTGGTTTATCCTCTCAGCACCACTGTTTTCCTGAGAACTATCAGGATAACATCTCCACCACCACCCCATCTCCCAAAAAATGCCTAGAGGAGGCAACCCTTCCTGTTTAGGTGCCAAAACAATCAGAATTCATAAAATGCCAATAGTATGAAAGACCCATTATATTAGAGTAGAGAATGGGTATTTGATCTGATCCCTAGGATATCATCCAAGACCTTAAAGAAAGCAGCAGTTCAATAATGCCACAAGAACTGCAGTCAGACTGGCAGCTCTAAGTTTGAAATGAGAGAGAAAAGGAGTAAAGACTTTTCTAGAGAATCCATGTGATTGGAATTTTGTTTTGTGAAATTTATTTGGACACTAAAGAAAAGGACTAAATAAAGAGTGAAAGATAAAGTTTGCTATGGCCACGTTCATTCTACCAAGGAAAAGAGTAAAAGGAAAAGATTATATTAGAGAAAAACTGCATTCACCACCTGTCTAGTAATGTTAGATTCAATTAACTGAAACCAATTCATTCCCTTGTAACTGAGTCTCTATTTGCAGTGCATTGGAAATCCAGATGCCAGATATATATTTAATGACCATCTTTGCTACCTGACTCTTTCGTAACACTGTCTTTCCTAGATCTCTAAGGAAAGGCCAAAAAATTAATGTTCTTTCCAAAAAGAAAAATAATGGAATGAATGCATTCTCTGTGCCTAACTGTGATAATAAGCCCATGGTACTTAGATTTTAATTAAATCATGAAAGGTGATTCAAGTACCAAATTTTAATTGACATGTTTACTGCAGCATCCCATGAGCAAAATTAATCTATAAAACTGCCATTATTTGCATTTTTGAAGTTGAAACCATTCACAAAATTAATCAGTTCTATTCAGTCACCCATCCTTTTCCTTTGTTCTGTGCCCAAAGCTACGTCTTTCACAAATTCTAGGACAAGGATATGTGTGAAACTTCCCTTGTTTTTGCACAAAAGGAAACTCATCCTTTGAAATTCTGTTCTTCTGTGGTGTGAGGGAGGTCATCCTGACACTTGAATGTGGCGCCACTATTTTCATATAGTCTTTACCATTGTCCAGTGAGTCCAGGATTAACCAGATATGTCAATTTATTCCATTCTGAATGCTTACCACAAAGATTCATGCAGTATCCCATCTGAGAAGATTATCTGTAAATGCTAAATGCACCATCACTTAATGTCTGAGGCTCTGGAAGCTATAGACTAGGGAAGAAACATCACTGACCATCGCTGGTCATTAGTTTAAAACCAATGGCTAATATCTATGCCTACTCCATTTCTTCATAATCATTCACAAGAGCTACATTTTGAATCATGCCAAGCAAAACCTTAGAGTATCCCCCCAAGAGCTCTGCAAAAGTAACTGAGGAAAAACTTAAAAAGAGCATAGAAGGCCACGCATTTGCCTTGCATGCGGCCAGCATAGAACAGATCTCAGTTCAAATCCCAGCATGCCCTATGGTCCCCCAAACCTGGCAGGAGAGACTTCTGAACGCAGAACCAGGAGTAACCCCTGAGCACTGCCGGTGTGACCCCCAAACCAAAAACCAAATAAATTAAAATAAATTAAAAGCATAGAGAATCAAAGAGTGTCAAAATTATGACAGCAGCCAAGTCCAGTTCAGTTCTGATACTGCATAGTCCCTGGAGCACTGCCATAAGTGAATAAATAGTCCCTTAGAACTGTCAGATGTTGTTCCCAAAGCATGAAAACAGACAATAAGTGGTCAGGAGTACTCTTACCTTCCATATAGTAAGGTTTGCTAAGTTTGAGTCCTGGGTACTATATGATTCCAGGCATCCCCAAGCCCCAGGGATGGCCCTGGTGACCACAATTGCACTGAGTCTTACTATTGCAATGAGCAGCCTGGCTGATGGGCTGTCTTTAGGGATGGACCTTGCATGTCTTGGGATTGTTGGGGTGATCCTCTGACTGATCCCAACAAAAGAGACAAAAATAAAAAAGGACAAGCAAACAAAAGAGAAAAATGGAAGTTGACTGAGTTCTGCTGGTGTCCACAAGTCCCCTTCATCAAACAACCTTCCTGGTGCCTACTTGGCAAATCAGTAAGAGACAGAAGTAATTATTGCTAAATTCTGTCATATGGAGTAAAGAATTAACCCTTGACTTTCTTTGCTTTAAGGTCTTGGTTTGACAGGGAAAAAATAAAAGCATGATACAATAATTTAAGCATGTCATCAACCCAGAAAAGCAGCTAAGGGACTGTATCCAAAACAGCAAAATCTTTCAAGAGCACTAACAAAGATGGAGGGAAAAAGAATAATATCTCCCAACCATGAGCATAAAATTTTAGTTAGTTTCTAAAAGCTGACTCAAATGTGGCAAAAGAAATCAAAGAAAAATTATCTTTCCAAAAGCTCTGATTTTCCCTTTTTAAAAAAAGTGCTGGTGCCTTAAGGCACAATCTATCTATCATTTAAACTTTTTCCAGTTGACTATTTCTCTAAAGTTTTCGTGCCCTGCAGTCTTTAAGTCTGTTCAAAATTAACAAAGAAATAAAAAATAAATCATGTCTGTGGGTACAGTCTCTAATGTGTCTGTCTCTTGTTGCCTCTCGGAACTTGTTCATGCACCACAAGGCTGGTGGCAATCTCTTCCCACAAGAACACAGGGTTCCAGTGATATGGTGCATATCACTTGATATTATAATCAGAGTGACCAAAGCAATAGGCAAAAAATCAAAATGTTACCAAAATGTGCACAGGCATGGGTATAGAAAATAAGTGCTCCCATCACATATGTTCTTCAAAGTTAAATACAATTTACTCACATAAAACATCTGTGTGCCCCCTAATAAAAAGAGTCCTATGTCACCCATTCATTAAGGAAGATTTTTATTTCCTTGAGAAATTGCAGCACTTTCTGACACAAGAAATTTTGTTTTACCTTTGTTAATCTCAAAATCCCATTAGTGGAATTGTTATCACTGAGATATATATATATATTATATATATCAATATATATATATATTATATATATCAATATATATATATATATATATTGGTTTTTGGGTCACACCCGGCAGTGCTCAGGGGTTACTCCTGGCTCCATGCTCAGAAATTTCTCCTGGCAGGCACGGGGAACCATATGGGGCTCCGGGATTCAAACCGATGACCTTTTGCATGAAAGGCAAACGCCTTACCTCCATGCTATCTCCCGGGCCCCATGATATATTTCTTAAAAGAAAAACTTTACTTAGGAAATAAAATAGATCACATAGTAAACTCTTTTAGCTTTCCTCATGCACTTAACACATGGATACGTGTTAAGGTGACTCACTAGCAATACAAAACTCAAAATATTTGTGAGTAACTCGAAAGTTCTAGTTAAATATATACTAGGTCTAACCTTTTCAGTGTCAATAGCATTCCTGTTCTCATATTTTTAATGTAAATAGTGCCTTGAATTTTCCAACCTTAAAACTAACCTGAAGAAGAGATTGTATCATGACCTACTTTTATGAGTTTGAAGAGTGACTGGGCATTATCAAGCTCCTTCCTTTCTACCTTGCCTTGTTGGTTCACTTTTTGGTCCACTGAGAGGCAGACAGTAACCCTAGGATTTTGTAGGCTTGATCCCCCTACCTCCAGACTCTCAAAGGTTTTAGCGTACATTCTGTTATTTTACATATGATATTGTAGAGTTCAAAATCAATTGAGTTCAAAGTCAATTGCATCTCAGCAGCATACAACAAAGCTTTGTTTTTCCTTTGCCACACCTTTCTTATTAACTATTCAACAGAACTTGAATTGTCCCATCTCTCATCTTTAACATATGAATAATGCAATTCTTTTTTTTTCTTTTTTTTTTTTTTTTTTTTTTTTT
>PVKC010026523.1:0-16099 GCA_004027635.1 Crocidura indochinensis
ACACACACACACGCACGCGCACACACACATCCAATTTCAAGGAATCCACTTATTTTTTCAGAACCTATCTTGAGACCCAAGCCTGACACCCTGAACTGCTCAGTATTTTCTAGTTTTTGTGTTTTTTGCACCCTCACTGCATGCCTCACTCCCATCTCACCTGACATAGTATAGTCCCGCAACCGATTTTCTGGCTCCTGTTTCTAATCATCAGCCAGGTGCCAAGGCAAACTTTCTGAAACAGACATCTGAGCATGCGTGCCAAACCCCATCAGCAGTGCCCGAGCCAGTTCAGGCTGCCAAGTTCTTGATGATATGCTCACTTCCCAGCACTGAGTTTAGTAATATCAGATAGGTAGCTTGAAATCAATCAAACTGAAAGTATTTATACTATGAAAATTGGCAAGTGCTACAAACCTGCTTTTCCCTTTCATTTAGGGATGAGGCTGATCATATAATACTGCCTGTATTTTTAGATGCTTGCATTCAGTTATTAAAATTCAAGCACTTTAGCAAGTTACACCTCTATAATCTAGCTTTCCAAATCCACTTTTTATTACTTCCATGGCAGCCATATTGTAAGCTCTAGCTCTCTCATGATATGAAATGATTTTTTAGATCTTTATTGCAGTGTCAGCCCTAATACTAAGAATTCTTTTCCAAAGTTAAAATCCACTTTTGCAAATAAATAACAAATATTAAGTTTTGTCAAGCCAACTCTAATTCTCCCACTCAAAATCAATTTCCACTTCAATACCAGTCATTTGCCACCCCCCAATGACATTTAATGATTGCCTAATAAATGTGCATATCCTCTAGGCAATGGTAATATATTTCTGTCCTAAATTTATTGTAAGTTCCTTTCAGGCTAAGGCTATTTATCTTTTCAATTCTCAAGATTGAGTATAGAACTACATCGCTTATGCTAAGTATAGAGCTTTATTGTAGATGCAAGAAAAGTTTATTGAATTTAATCAAAACCCTTCCTGTTCAGGAACAATTCAACATTTAATTTAGTTTTTAATAGTCTCAGGTAGTTATGTTAGAATAAAAGCTATGTATTTGTCTAGTGTTCAGCAAGGTTAAAAATGGATACCAACTATTAACAAATAGAAGATAATATCTCCAGAATGTCACATTTGTCTACAAGGCACAAATAAGGATATCTGGGTAATTAATTTCTTGCTCTGAAGATTAATTTGTAACCTGCTTTGTAATATCATTAGATTATATTCTGTGAACTCATTTTGAGGACAGTTATTGGTAAAAAAAAAAAACTCTGGTAGGAAGAGGGTTGAGAATGTACTTTTTTTTGTCCAGTGTTAGCATTAACTGAGCTAGATGTCACATCTTTCTGTGACTCATTCTTTACAGTAGTCAGGAAGAATGGATATTTCTATTCCTAAATTCCCAAAGAGGAAAGGAAGGCAAGAGAAGACTGTGGTTTGTTCACATTTAGCAGAAAATGTAAATAGCATATGTACTGGCACAAAGCAAGCAGACAGCATTTTAATTGCTCATCTAACCTCCAGGAAGAGTCACCATCTGTTGAAATTCTGAAGATTGAAAGAGGTAAAACCTGACAACAAGCTAAAAGCACATAATAAAGCATGGAGAATCGTCACATGTCTTGGAAAATATTCAAGGTAGAATGTAATTTATCTGCAAGGGAAAAAATAACTTTTTTCATCAATTATAAAAAAGTCCTGAGTAACATTTGCATGAGGACAAGATGCAAAATGGAATAAATATAACCTTTGGAAGAAAATTCACAATGATACTTATTGTTTGTGATTGAAGTAATGCTCCCCATCCCCTGCTGTCGTTTTCTCCCTAATCAACTCATGTCCTTGAAACATTATCTCTGAGATTAGTTATGATCAAAGTATCAGAGTTCATATGAATAATGACTGTCAGAGAATAAAAAATACATTTCTGCAAGAGTCAAAGGTTTTTCACAAATAAGATGTCTGATATATGTATATGTATATATTTATGTACATGTATGTATAGTTTCACTTTACCAAGAATTGTAAATACTTAAGTTGAATTTCAGTCTCTAGGGTATGTGTAACTAAACTCTTGGGAGTTTATAGTCTACTACTGAAAGAGAGTTAAGGGTTGACCTCACCCCAGGTCTTTTCCATTCCATGAACCACAGTTCCTCATATAACATATATACATATATATTTATATGTTCACACATATATGCTTACTTTTATATATGCTCATATGTACATTTACCCATATACATATATATGGGTTTACAACTGAATCTCTGCCTTAATTTTAATTACTCATGTAAATATTTGTTAATGAAAAGAATATCCAAATCTCATTGTCATCATCTTTACAGAAACCTTACAGGGGAAGTTCAGGATGAGAAGGCAAACAAGTTTTTCCTTACTTATGAGTGAAGTTTTGAAAGTCTGAGGTCATCAGAAGAAAGAGATGGAGAGAAAGCAACTAATTTTTACAAAAGAAAATAATTCTTTTTCTTTTAAAGGGCAGCCTCATGGGAAAAGAAAACCTCCTAAAATTAGATATTTACAATTCTGTGAGCTTTTCCATTATTTTCTTAATAATTTAGATTTACGGAGAATATATAGTCTTTAGAGTTCTCAGGGTATTTTTAAGTATAAAACAATATTTCACAAACTACTTAAAATCAATATCATTTTATGTAGATTTATCAATGACACCATTACACATATAAATCATTTTTATTTAAATCAGCATTAAAGAAATAATTTGATGAAATCAGCCCTGACTTATTGAATACCAGTGAAACTACAATTGTTTGCTTATTTACTTATTTTTTTATTTTTGGATTTTGGGCCACACGCGGTGACGCTCAGGGGTCACTCCTGGCTATGCGCTCAGAAATCCCTCCTGGCTTGGGGGACCATATGGGATGCCGGTGGGGAGGGGATCCAACTGCGGTCCCTCCTAGTCTAGTGCGCACAAGGCAGATGCCTTACACCCTGTGGTTTATTAAACCCTATAGTTTATTTGGTGACAGATTTGGAATTGGTCAAGGCTAACTCCTAGCTCTGGTCTAAATAATCATCCTGGCCAGTTCTGAGGACCGTATGTGGTGCTGAAGATAGAAATTGTAGGAGGGGTCTGCCATGTGCAAAACAATCAGTTGTGGTTTTAGAAAATATATTCAGCTAAAAATTTAGCTACTAAAATAAGTGCTAGCTTTTTACTACCTAAAAACTTGCCCCGGTTGACACGGAGAAGAGCAAACCCATTATAAATATAACTCTGAACATGGAGCAAATTGATTTTTTCCAGAGAGCCAAAACAAAACAGAAGATGAAAGCTTGCTTTGGTTTACCACCTTTTGATTTGTGGTTCAAACTTGAATCAGTCAATTCTGTGACTGAAGCATATTTTCTTTAGACAAGATCATAAGAGGTAATATATTCACAGTCTCAAATATTACCCTCTACTCTTCTATGACAGGACAGGTTTCCAAATGTTCCAAATTCTCCAGATGGAATAATTTTCCATCACTGGAAATCAAGAGTTTAGAATATTTTATTGTTTACTTTTAACATATTGTTTACCAGTCCAAAAAAGATGTTTTCTATGAATAATTTTATTTGTTTTTTATTTTTATGTTTGGACATATTCAGCAATGTCCAAGTGTCACACCTGGATCTGCATTTGGGGATCACTTCTGGTGATGCACTAAGAACATATAGAAAACTGGGGATTGAACCTGGTTGGCCTAATGCAAGGAAAATAAATGTTCTACCTGCTGTACTATCTCCACAGTCTCTTTCTAGATAAAATCTAACCTTCCGTGATCTTCTATGTTTGTTATGGTGTCCAACAGCTTTTCTTTTTTAATAATACTTTGTTTCATTTATCTATTAATATGTATACCATACAACTTAATTTTCTAAAGTATTATAGGCAGTAATTGGTAAAATATATACATTATAAAAGAGTATGGCCATTTTAGTATGAACAAGGTAGAATATAAAATCATGTTTTAGTTTATATACCATATTTCTCAAAATATTCTGTGAATTTAATAGCAGTGTAAATTTAATTTTAAACATTTATTTTGTTTTTATTTTGTGTGGTCACAGTCTACTGTGGTCAATGCTTATACATGACTCTTTGTTCAGGTTGTCCCTCCTGCAGGACTCAAGGAAACATATGTGCTACTGAAGATTTAACTTGGGTTGACCTCTTACCTTACTCACTGTACTATCTATCTGGCCCCTAATTTCAAAATTCTAAATCGTTTGTTTTAGAGATGAAACAATAAATTTGACACAAAATAAGAGGAATGTTTTTGCTTTCCTAAGTCCTTGTTTTAGTTTAATTTTATATCAGTTCACAAACTGGCATATTCTGAATATCCAGATAATGAGTTAATTGAATCAAGAATCCCTTTACCAAACCAATGTAGTATAACCAACTATACATAATTCAACAAAATCTCATTCTTTACTGATAGTTATTTTGATATGTGTAGCAGTTCAAACATATTGAACTTAATTTATCTTCACAGATGACATTTTTAAATTGCTAAGAATAGAGCAAGTAAGGTAACAATTTAATCTTAAAAGTTAAGAACAGTCAACCATTCCAGGAATATAAACAAAACTACTTAATTTACAAAAGTTACTTTGGGATCCAGAGAGGCAGTACTGCTGGTAAGATGCTATCTTGCACTAAACTGACCCAGGTTGGATCCCTTACAATTTTATCCATTGTAATAACACTCTAATATAACATGCTTGTAACTGTTTTTCTGATGATTATTTATTATAAATAAATATTTCCTTTTTAGGAAATTTTTAACTAACAACTCTAATGACAAATTTAAGGGTTTTCTTGGTTTTGTTTATTTGTTTTTATAGAAATCATGGTTAACAACACTATTACGAGTAGGGTTTTATGTATAAAACATTCCAGTACCACACTCTCTATCAGAGTATTTGTTTTCCTCTACCATTTTCCAAGTGTTCTCCTCAACACAGTCCTATATTCTCTACCATTTCTCACTTGCCTTTGAACAATTATTATTCCTCTACTATGCTTGTTTATATCCCAAACATGAGAGAAATCACTCTGTGTCCTTTAGACTAACCACACAGCACAGGCTTTCACATCCATCCACGGGCTAAAGTTGCATGATTTTATCTTAAATTTAGATATAATATTATGTATACAGATATTAGATATTATATTATGTATTTATAAACATTATTTATTTATCCAGTCCTGGTTCTTGGACACTGAGTTTATTCTAAATTTTAGAATAGTACTGCTGGAGTGTAAATGCACTTCTGAGTAGAGATTTTGGGACTTTGGGGTAGAAGTCCAGAATTACTTCATCATATGGAAACTCAATTATATATATTTTTATATATTATATATATATATATATATTTAGAGGAGTTTATACTGTTTTCCAAAAGAAATGGTCCAGTTGAGTTTCCTACCAGCAATGAATGAGAGCATTTTTATTCATTCCCATATCAATACCAACACAAAAAAATTTTTATGATGTATACTGATCTCACTGGTATGAGACATCTCATTGTCTTGATTTGTATATTTCTGAGAATAAGTGATGCAGAGCATTTTTACAATTACCTTTTGGCCATATGTAGGTCTTTTTTACAGAAATTTTTTTCTCCATTCCTCCCCCTATTTTTATGTGGTTATTATTTTCTTGTAAAGTTCTACCAGATATTTATATATCTTTGGATATTAACCCTTTATCAAATGAATGGTAGGTAAATATTTTCTCCAAGTCTATGGAGTGTCAATATCACTCCTCATTCCTTTTGTAGTGCACAAGCTTCTTAATCTGATGTATTCCCATTTGTTTATCTTCCATTTGCTTGGTCAATGACATGGAATCCTTAAAGATATCTCTAGAAACCAAAAAAAAAATAATTTTTCTTTCAAACATTTCTATCACTATATTTAGCTAGTTCATTTTTGAATGGCTTTTAGTCTCTCAGTCAAACATGCCTTATATTTATTTTTGCTCTCTACAATCTAAACCTCTAAAACCTGAAGTTATACAAATATCTTTGCTTTTGTATATCACTTTCCTTTTTCTGTGACTTCATTGCTCTGAGGATAAACCTACCTACCTAATTATAATCTCTAATATCATTATGAAAATGACTGACTTTCAAATATTAAGTTTCTATTATTCTAGAAACCTTAAATTTGCTCCATGGTGTCTCTTTAATTCCCAGTACCATGCACCCATTCTTGTACCATTCTAGCTACCAAGATTTGTTTCCTTTTATCCACAATGTCCACTTTGATATATACTTCATGGTCGGTTTATTTTGTGTTTTTGTTTGTTTGTTTGTTTGTTTGTTCTTTTTGTTTCTTGTTTTTGGGGGTGATCCCCAGGGGTAGTTACTCCTGGCTTTGCACTCAGAAATCGCTCCTGGCTTGAGGGACCTTATGGGTCATTGGGGAATAGAATTGCTGTCGCTCCTAGGCTAACGCCAGCAAGACAGATGCCTTACCACTCCATGCCACCATTCTGGCCCCTCCTTCATGTTTTTCTTTGCTCTTTTTTTTTGTATGTGTGTGTTTTTTGTTTTATTTAATAATTATTGATTCTATGACATAATTTATCACATGCATATATATTTATGCACAACTTTGGTCATTGAAACTCTTCCCCCAATACCTTTTTACCTAAACTTTTTTTTTTTTTTTTTTTGGTTTTTGGGTCACACCCGGTGGTGTTCAGGGGTTACTCCTGACTGTCTGCTCAGAAATAGCTCCTGGCAGGCACGGGGGACCATATGGGACACCGGGATTCAAATCAACCACCTTTGGTCCTAGATTGGCTGCTTGCAAGGCAAAAACTGCTGTGCTATCTCTCAGGGCCCTAAACTTTCTTTTCCTACAAAGCAAATACATTTTTTATTTTATGAAGAAAATGTTTTTTTTCTTAAAGAAAAACACCCTTTAGATCTCATTCCAGCTCCCTGATATTCTTTTTAGACCTTTTTCCTTACTAAAAGACAGTATAATTTTCACTTATGTGACTTATTTTCTATTATAATACCTAATTTTATTTTTTCTTTCCCATAACTTCATTTACCTTACTCTCTCACCCAATACCACCTTAGGAAGAACTTCTAAATCAAGATTTTTATGTTTATATTGTACTCTGTGTTATAATATAATCTTAGTTCATTCAACCATTCATCTGATGTTCAACTACTATTGGCCATTAACCTTATTACTAGTTTTTAGTTACACTATAGCAATCTAAAATTAACATACTTATGTAATAAAACTCTTATTTTCTGGAAATGGTTTCTGTATCATTTCATACTGCTAGCAAGAATACATGTATTGGATCAGGGATACAGCTCTGTGAAAAGTACATGCTTCATATGTATGAGACATGGACTTTATCTTTAGCACCAAAAAAATAAACAAAACACACAAAAATAAAACACATGAAAAAGCATGCATTTTAAATTGTAGTAGATGGGACTAAATAGCATATTTCAAAGCTCTTTAAAATGTGCAAAATTGAGGCCTCACATATTTGAGCTCCTGAGTTAATTACCAAATGAATGAACAACCAAAAAATGTGCAAAAACCTCATATTTTTACACACAATGTTAAAATCCAATTTCCTCATGTACCCATCAGTAATAGGTATTATAGATAAATTTCTCAGTCTAATGATACTAGAATGATACATCATGGCTTTAATCTCCATGTCCTTTATTATCAAGTAAATTAAAAAGCTTTCTATGATTTTGCTATTTGGATTTAAAATCCTCTATAATTGCCTTTCATTTATAGTATATGTTTCTCTTTATTGTTTTCCAATTTCTGTCAATTTGTAAAAGATATTAGATATATTTATATTTAGGGCATTGTATGCTTTATACACTACAACTTTTTCCCAATAAGGTTTTATATTTATTATGCTAGATGTATTTTGTTTTTAAGCAGGGTACAAATTTTAAAACTATCTTGTGTATCTTAGTCTTAACACATCTAACATTTCTTATAAGATGTTTCTTGCTTTGATATTTATATTATTTAATGTCAATTTAGCTGTAATTTGAAACAGTTGACTCAGCATAGCAATAAAAACATCTTTTATCCTATTGAATTAAATGATTATATTTGTTATATAATACATATTTTTATTAGGCCTGGTTATTAATTTCTATATTCCACTATTTTTCTTATCCTCTGTCAAGTATATGTTGACAAAATTAGAATTATTTTATTTTATATTATTATAACCACTGGGAAGGCGAGATCTACTCTTATTTCTCTAATGCATATATTTGTCTGTTTTAGCACCTAACTTATTAGGTATATTTAAATTGTTAGAGCTAGTCTTCGCATATAAAAACTGTTGGCATTATCATTGGAAATTCATAAAATGTTAAACTTAATTTCTTGGGAGTATATTTGATACTGATTTCAAGGATGCCCCATTTTTCCCTAAAGAACAACTGGCATCTGGGTTTGATTTTTGTCTTGTAGTTCATTTTTATTAGTACTTTTCAATGCTAGCTCACTGCTTTTCAATTAACTTATGAATAAGTTGCCCAGAATTAATCTGATATTTCTCTTCTATAGAAAACTTTTATTTCTACATAAGTATTTTAAATCTTGAGAGTTTTGTCAGTATGTGCTAAGTTGCATGCATTTTCTAGTTTTGTTTGCAACTTATTCAATTGTGATTATTTTTCTCTTCTTTCTATTATTTTTCCTTTAATCCCTATTATTTATTCTTTAATTTTCTTGCATATATCCAATAATTTCCTTATATTTTCTGATTTAATTATATATTATTATATATTATATATTATAATATATATTATATATTACTATATATTATATATTATAATATATATTATATATTTTTTCTGACTTAATTATATATTTATTTCTCAATGAGCCCTGCAGTAGCACTTAAACTTTGGTCAGAGAGATATCACAGTGGTTAGGGTGCTTGCTTTGCACCCAAGTTTGATCCCAGGCATTTGGTTCTCTAAACCTGCCAGTAGTGATTTCTGAGTGAAGAGCCAAGGGTAACCCCTAAGAGTCACTGGGTGTGGCCCCAAAACCAAAATTAATAAATAGTGTTTAAACTTTTTTTATGCTGATAATTAAGTTTCAGAAATTATCCTTTTCATTTACCTACTGAGTCTATAGTGGTAAATAAGTATATGTTAGCTTAACGACATGCTTTCGCTTTTTTCTCGAGTTCATATTCTCATCCCATCAGGAACTCGGTTTCACTACCAGAATGGCTACCCGAAGTCTGCCTTGAGATGGTTCCCATTAATATTCCTGGCTTTTTATTTACTTGAGGGGGGTGTTCCTTTTGCTCATGATCACTCAGCAACATAAAACTTTCTTAAATGCCAGAAATTGTCAATCGTGAAGATAGCATGACTACTTCCATGAGCAGGTAAATGCTGGATAAGCAAGCAGACTGTCCTTTGCTATGAGGTCTCTGCAAAAGATTTTAGGAATCAGAATTTTTACATGAGTTTTTACATTTCCCAGAGGTCCAAGACTTTACCAGCACCCACTAATCTCAAATTTAATTTTAGACTCTCATTTATCCTCCAGCTGCTTCCCGTGTCTATAGTGAAGAAATTCCAGGAAAAGGTTTTTTCACTAGGTGGCCAACAAAGCCTAGAGAAACAAGTTTTTGTACACAAATAAATATCCCTAGAGTCATTTGTATCAGTTGATATAAATAGCTTGTATTTTAGTTACGTGAACAGAGGCATGGAAAAAGAATTGAATTAGGATACCAAGATCCCAGAACATCTCTTGCAGATATTTTCAAGTTCATTTGGGGGGGGGGGGAGGTACAGCGCTTATAATTCCTGTCACCACCCCCCAACTCTTGCCAATAGTTATCTCTCAGCATGGAATCAGAAGTAAAATCTGATCATAGTACAAAATAGAAATAACAAACCCAAGTTTTTCTTTTTCTCTACTTGACTTGTGCTCTAATAATATGCAAGGCAAGTTTTTCTCCTTGCCCTTGTAAATCCTAAGCCTAGAAGTTTTGATAAAATTAAGAAGTGTTGGAGTAATCAGTCTTTACTCTAAATTAGTGTGGAGTATCAAACTTCACTCTTAACCACTAAACCATAGTGAAGCCATCCTCTCTTCTCTCTCTATCTCTTTCTGTTTCTCTTTGTATCTCTGTCTTTCTGTCTCTGTATCTCTCTGTCTCTTTCTGTGTGTCTGTTTCTTTCTCTCTCTCTCTGTCTCTCTCTCTGTCTCTGTCTCTGTCTCTGTCTCTCTCTCTCTCTCTCTCTCTCTCTCTCTCTCTCTCTCTCTCTCTCTCTCTCTCTCTCCACTTGGTGGAAAGACCCCTGGACGTGTGTTTCACCTCTCTCCAGTCTGGTTTGGATTATTTCCTGCAATGAATCTATTCCAGACCTGCTTTCCATTTTCCTTGGGATTGGGACATGAGGATATACCCACACTTCCACAAATAAGTAAAATCAAATCAAATAGGGCTTTTATTTCAATGCAGATTGAGAAGATTTTGGTGTAATTATCCTCAAAGAAGAATCTTCCGTAAAATATTCAGTTTTCCCTATGTTCCTTCATGTGTCATACTCCATTTCTATTTCATCTCTAGAAACATCTTCCAAAAACAGACTCTTGCCAAACCTTCACTTGGTGATTCACCAAGATTTTCTCCTGCCAACAGACAGTTCAGAAGCTTTGTTCAACTTAGTGACTCATTGACTTCCCTTGGGTTTAGCAAAGATGAGTTAGCACTTCCTTGCCCAACCAACATATGTCCCTGTTATAAGCAAGAACGTGTTTTCGTTTATTTCAGGAACCATCTCAGTTTCCTTTCCCCATAAAATCTAATAACCCTCAGGAAGGAAGCCATATAAATTAGGATTATACAACCAACATAAGATGATGTTCCTTGAAAAGTTGTGAAATAGCACAATGAACATTGAAATTCTATTGATATATGTCTGGTGGATCACACATGGCAATGTGTAGGGGCCATTTCCAGGTGGGTGTTCAGGTGTTTTTCCTAGCAGTGATCATGGGGTCATATGGTATCTGTTATCAAAACAGGCTTCCTCCATGCCAAGTATGTATTGAGTTGCAGGGGTCTCAAACTCAATTTACCTGGGGGCCACAGGAGGCAAAGTCGGGGTGATCTTTGAGTGCAAAGTCAGTAGTAAGCCTTGAACATTGGGGGTGTGGGTGTGACCCAAACAACTAATACAAAACAAAACAAGAAAAGATTCCTCTA
This sequence comes from Crocidura indochinensis, assembly GCA_004027635.1. Classification (NCBI taxonomy): domain Eukaryota; kingdom Metazoa; phylum Chordata; class Mammalia; order Eulipotyphla; family Soricidae; genus Crocidura; species Crocidura indochinensis. The sequence goes on from PVKC010026523.1 coordinate 11,300, forward strand.
GGTCAGGGCCACAAAATGTTGTACGGAGGGTTGTTTGTGGCCCTCCAGCCGCGAGTTTGAGACCCCTGGATGGAGTGATCTCTCTGGCCCCTTATTTATTTTTGTGGTGTTTGAGAGTTGACCTATTTCATGTGACACACACATGTTCTACCTATGAGCCATTCCCCTGGCCTTTATTTTTTATTTTTACCTGGATTTGCTATTATCAGGGTACTAGAGAGTATTTCACTTTGCAAGCCAAGAGCCCTATGTCTTGGGCACTTTTATGGTACTGGAGGTACTGCAAAAATGTTTTGTATCCCAAAAATATTGACATTGCAGCTGTTATATCCATGTTACTTTAGTAACCAAAAAAATTAAATCCATAAATTAAAAGAACAGGTGCAAACTAAGTGTTCCAGAAGCACTGTTGCCTTGACAGAGAGTTCTTGTTCATCACAGCTACATCCCAAGAGAAAATGAGAATACGTGCTGAACTATTTTTGCCAGTAAATTTCCACATGCATTCAAGTAGAAACATTTTTGGACAAGATTCTCTTTCAACTATCTACGCTCCTCTCATGACCCTTCTTGCTCTGTCTTCCACATCAAGGCTTCTACCACTCTGGGGGACTTCTTCAAATTCTGAGGGCCAGACCATATTGCCTGCTAATTAAGAGAAAATCTCTGGAACTGAAATGCTGTCATTTGTGCTTCTTCAGCTCCCAAGGAAGTACAAAAAAAATTATGGCTAAGATTAGGTCAAGGTGTTGTCCAAGGCCAGCATAACTGGCATTTCAAAGTGCTAATGAAAATTGAGAGTATTTCAATATCACACAGCATCCCCAAAATACCAATTCAGAATCTGGAATTGTAAAATAACAAGGTTCAAATTCAAATGTAAGTAGAGAGCTATACCACCTGCCTTCTCTCACTGGACCCACCTATGAATCTATTTGAACTGCTGTGTGTACCATCTATTCAATCCAAATGATGTCTTTGTTTATTGAACATTTCTAGAACATGGTGCATAAATGAATATATGCTGTCCTGTCTATCACTAGGGTAAGATTCCTTTGATCATAAAATATAGGAAAATCTATTTCCAGAGTTGGTACCTGAAGTTTAATTTATCATAATTAGAAATTCCCTCTTGTATCTTTATATGAATAGCTACTGAATGTTTATATGTTTAAGACACTAGTAAAGTGCTGAAATACAGTTGTAAGTAATTTTAATCGCCATTTTAAGAGTATTATATTCCACATTAAAATTTGGAAAGGTAGATGGTTATATAAAGAAGATAGATAGGTTAGAGAAATAGGTAGCAAAAATACGACCAAAGGAGGAAAGATAGCTAAAAAAATAGTGACCCTGTACCAAAAGAAACCCATTTATGAGAGTTCTAGAATAGAGGCTGATTAAAAGTAGAATGATAGGCAGAAAGGAGCAAAGAACAAGACACTAAAATAACTGAGAATGCGATGATCCAGAGGTCGATAGTGGGCCAGCATGTTGAGGGGGAAATTACAGGCTCTTCCTTTTTTAATAGATACTTTTCTAGGTCACTTTAGCAGGAGAAATAACTCAAAAGCTCACACATGGTAAGTTTCTTGCACCAAACAGAACAAAATCTTTTTCTCATATTTCACACTCTAGCAATGGTTCCCTAACTTATTTCACCTTACCCACATACCTTTGAAAAAAATATACAAGTACCCCTTCTCTTGAAAACCTATTTTCTTTTTTTAATAATATATTTTATTTAAACACCTTGATTACATACAGAATTGTGTTTGGGGTTCAGTCATGTAAAGAACACCACCTATCACCAGTCCCAAAACTCCCTCCTCCACACCCACCCCCTGCCTGTACTCTAGACAGGCTCTCCATTTCCCTCATAGGTTCTCATTTTTAGGACAGTTCAAAATGTAGTTATTTCTCTAACTAAACTCATCACTCTTTGTGGTGAGCTTCCTGAGGTGAGCTGGGACTTCCAGCTCTTTTCTCTTTTGTGTCTGAAAATTATTATTATTGCAGGAATGTCTTTCATTTTTCTTAAAACCCATAGATGAGTGATACCATTCTGCATTTCTCTCTCTCTCTCTCTCTGATTTATTTCACTCAGCATGATAGATTCCATGTACATCCATGTGTAGGAAAATGTCATGACTTCATCTCTCCTGACAGCTGCATAATATTCCATTGTGTATATGTACCACAGTTTCTTTAGCCATTCATCTGTTGAAGGGCATATTGGTTGTTTCCAGAGTCTTGCTATGATAAATAGTGCTGCAATGAATATAGGTGTAAGGAAGGGGTTTTTGTATTGTATTTTTGTGTTCCTAGGGTATATTCGTAGGAGTGGTATAGCTGGATTGTATGGGAGCTCAAGTTTCTGGAGGAATCTCCATATCGCTTTCCATAAAGGTTGAACTACACAGCATTCCCACCAGCAGTGGATAAGAGTTCCTTTCTCTCCACATCCACGCCAACACTGTTTGTTCTCATTAGTAAGCAATAAGAAAGTTCCCAAGACTTATACCCAAGGCTCCTACTGGAATATTCCAATGTCCCCCATCCCTACCTCCCAGAAATACCATTTGGAAAGTACTACTCTAGAATTTCATAGTTTGATCATCCCTGACTGCAAGAAAAACTGGAATGTATAGAAGCTTCATAGAAAGATGAAATACATTTGGTGGGAAGTTTAATTCAGTAGCTACTAAAGTCAACTTTTGAGAGGAGGAGATGGGTGATAGATGTGTTGGAACCATGTGATGGAAATATGTACATGGGAAACTAACTTTAATAGACACCTATGAGTAGACACCTATTTGACAATCTGTGGTTAAGACCAATTCTTATCGCATTGGTGGTGTAGAATATTTATATATAAGATATCTTATAAGATATATATATATAAAATACAGTTTATGCATCCAGATACAAACTACAACAACCAAGCGTTCACACTCTCCCCTGAAGAAAAAAAAATAAGTCTTTCAAGATGGCAGTCTGACAGTGAGATGAGAGAAGATTTTTGGGATATTGGTGAACAGATGTTGGCATTGATGGTGAGGTTTGTCTTTGAACACAGTACACCTGAAATTCAATGTGAACAGGTGCATAAAACTTGGTGACTTCATACTAAAAATTTAAGGTTGGGGGGCCAGGGTGATAGAACAGGGGGTAAGGAATTTGCCTTGTATACTGGTTACCCAGGTTTGATCTCTGGCATCCCATATAGCTCCATGAGCACCACCAGAAATGACTGTAAGTGCAGAGCCAGAAATAAATTCACCCCTGAACACTGCCTAGGTGTGATTTTCAAACCAAAGAAAAAATTTAAGGTATAAAAGTAAGTAGATCAGGAGTGGAAGCAGTGGTGCAAGCCGTAAGGCATTCGCCTTACACATACTAGCCTAAGACAAACTGTGGTTCGATATCCTATGACCCATATGGCTCCCCAAGCAAGGAGAGATTTCTTTTTCTTTTTTTAAAATAATTTTTATTGGGGCCGGGTGGTGGCGCTGGAGATAAGGTGCCTGCACTAATCTAGGACGGACCACGGTTCGATCCCCCGGTTCCCCATATGGTCCCCCGTGCCTGCCAGGAGCGACTTCTGAGCGAATAGCCAGGAGTAACCCCTGAGCGTCACCGGGTGTAGCCCAAAAACCAAAAAAAATTATTTTGACCAAATTGAATTACAGATCTTTCACAGTAATATTTTAGGTACATAGTGACACGAATCAGGGGCATTCCATGTCCAAGTCCACTTGGAAACTTGCTGTGATTACTGTCTAAGTCTCCAGTTGCTAGTGTCTTCCTTAGTTTACCCATTTTCTTTGCATTTGGTGGCTTGAGTTGGAGTGTTCTGCCTTCAGGTCACCTGTAGCATGGGGCTGGGTCCCTTCTTTGGAGTGCGGCTCTAGGCAGGTATGATGACTGTGGTTGCTGAGGCTTGTCTCCTCCCTCAATTCTCCTCCCTCACTTTACCTGCCAGAAGGAGTAGGTCCCCTCTGTCTTGCCAAATGCAGCAAGGTTTCCCCCACACCCTTTAGAAGGTGTGGAAAAGCACTTTGGTCTGTTTGGGTCAGATTCCCCCTCCCCATCTACTTATCAGAGGGTGTTGTTCACTTCCATCCCTCTGGGTCAGTTTTCCTCCTCCCCCTCTACCTGTCAAAAGGTGAGGTTCACCTCTGTGTGCGCCTGTCCCAGCCACAGTTTCCAGGTGCGATTTCTGAGTGCATAGTCAGGAGTAACCCCTGAGCATAACCGGGTGTGGCCCCAAAACAAACAAACAAAAAAATTAGGCCAATAAAATTTAACAAACTGACCAAAAAAGCTATTACCCCCCCTTGTATATTTTCCTTTTAATTCCTACAGGTCACATTGTTCTCAGATTTAGTACTATACTTATTTAGTTCCTTCTAAAGTTGTATGGATGGGAGGATATCAGAAAGTCAGCTTGACTCCTAAATCCTGTCTCCCTATTTGTAGAGTATCATATATAAAGATCTACTTGGACCATGCTTATAGAGGTTCAAAGATGCGGAAGCCCGAATGCTTCCCGGGGAGCCCGGCCAGCGGGGGTGGAGAAGGGAAGTTCAGGAATGACTGCACCTTTATTATACGAGGCTTGGAACGCAACACACCTATAAGAAGCTTAAAGAAGTTTAATGAATTGACCCAAGACAGATTTCTCTGATCAAAGGCAAAGATTTTATTTCTGGGCTGTGCTTATATAGACCAGGTAAAAGGGGGCAGGCAAAGGGGATGTCAATCATTATTTATGCGCGCAAGCCATATGATTATTCC
>PVKC010026524.1:0-15908 GCA_004027635.1 Crocidura indochinensis
ACACATGTGGTGGATAGGGTCTGAATAAAGCTGTTACTTCCTGAAGCTTGCCTGTTAGTGAGATTTCTACCCGTCACTTTCCTGGACCCCAGACCCATCGATTAATGGAGGATGGAGCCACGTGGCCTGGGAGAGCAGACAGAGGCCTCCATCTCCATCCATCTTCATCCAGCATCATCTTTATTTATTTAATACAACAGAGGGGGAAGATGAAAAGGAAGAAGAAAAATAAGAGGAAGAAGAGGAAGAAGAGGACAAAGAATAGTAAGAAGGGGAAGAAGAGAAAGAAGAAAAAGAGGAAGAAGAGGAGAAGAAAGAAAAAGAAGAGAATAAAAAAGAAGAGAAGAGGAAGAGGCTAAGGATGTGGTTCAATTTGTAGAGTAGATGACCTATATATGTCAATGACTAGATTTGATCCCAAATGATCTCATGTCCATGCTCTATTATTCTCACAAATTGTATGAATTCAATATATCTGTATGTATAAAATATGTGATATACTTATGCATACTCACATCTAATAAAGCAACTGTAAAAATACAATAAGGGGTGGGGAAGGTGGAAGGGGGCAGTTGTGGTTGAGCTGCACTGGTGAGGGGGGCATTCTGTTTATGACTGAAACCCAACTACAATCACTCTTATAAGCATGGTGCTTAAATAAAGATTAAAAAAAACAAGTAGAAATTGAGTTAAACAAATGGGACTATATTAAGCTGAGAAGATTCTGCACCTCAAAGAAAATGATTAGAATACAAAGGCCACCCACAGAATGAGAAAAACTATTTACTCAACACCCATCAAATAAGAAACTAATATTTAAGATATATAAGGTAAGATATATAGAACTTAAAAAGAAAAAACATCTAACTCAATCAAAAATGAGAAGAGAGGCTGGAGCAATAGCACAGCAGTAAGGCATTTGACTTGCATGCGATTGACCCAGGATGGACCAGAGTTTGATCCCTGGCATCCTGTATGATACCCTGAGCTAGGAACAATTTCTGAGTGCATAGCTAGAAGTCACCCCTAAGTGTCACCAGATGTGGCCCAGAAACCAAAAAGATAAAGTTTGGGGAGAGGGGAATGAAGTCATTTCCTCAAAAAAGTACAGATGACCAAATGTCACAAAAAATAATCCACATCACTAATCATAAGGGAGATACAAATCAGAATAACAGTGACATATCATCTCATGCCACAGAGACTGGCACATATCACAAAGAATAAGAGCAATCAGTGCTGGTGGAGATGTGGGAAGAAGGAAACTCTCATTTACTGCTGATAGGATGCCATGTAGTTCAGCATTTCTGGAAAACAATATGGACATTCCTCACAAAACTGAAAATTGAGCTCCCATTGATTCAGCTATACTAATCCTAGGGATATTGCTTAGGAACACAAAATCACAATACAAAAATCTCCTCTGCATGCCTATATTCATTGCAGTGATATTTACAATAGCTAGAATCTAGAAACAACCCAAATGCCCGATAAGAGATGACTGGTTAAAGAAACTGTGGTATATATATACAATGAAATACTATGCAGTAATGAGGAAAAATGAACTCATGAAATTTTCCTATATATGGATGGACATAGAAAATATTATGCTGAGTGAAATAAGTTAGAGGAAGAGACATAGTCACATAATAGTCTTATTTATCAGTGGGATTTTAGAATAATAAAAGACAGGATGTTACTAATACCCAGAGACAAAAGAGATGAAGACTGGAAGGACCAGCCCATGATATGGAACCTACCACAAACATTAGTGAGTGCTGTTAGAGAAATAACTATATGAACAACTATGATGACAATGGTAGCGAGTGAGAGAAATAGAATGCCTGTCTTGAAGACAGGCAGGGTGTGGGGAAGGATGGAGATTGGGGGCATTGGTGGTGGGAAGGTTGCAGTGGTGAAGGGGGCTGTTCTTTTTAGGACTGAAATCCAACTACAAACATGTTTGTCATCATGGTGCTTAAATAAAGATATTTTTAAAATGTATGGCTAAACATATAATCACCTTCTATGGCTTATCGGCACTTCAACTGAAAGCACGGAATGGCCTGATGTCAATAGGGGTGAAATAAGCATTACTCAGAATACCATGACTAAACGTTTCTCTTTCAATATTTGGACTTTGGGGATATATAATGAACTCTTCTGACCCCTCCACATCTACACAACTCTTCCTTTACCATGGATCTTAGTGTTATCCTAAGCTGTTTCAGTGGAATTATGTCATATCAATGAAACATATGGTATATTACCAGTATTATCTTGTGATTGCTTTTTATTGGTTTGACGTCAGTTAATGACTAGACTTTGTATCAGAAAGAGAGTTAAAACTAGAGTGCAGGGAACATTGTATCCTCTTTGGACTATTTAATAAAGTATAAATAAGAAGATATGAAATTGAACCAATTTCATGGAGAGATCGAAATGATAAATTTGAGCATTTAGTTTTCTAATACTTGGTTGGAAGTTCCAAATGGATAGTCTAAGAAGATTCCCATCCCAGGAGGTCCAGCTTCACTAGATGGCCTGCGAGTGCAGGAAGCAAGTTGCAAGGTTATGCTTCAGATCCCATTTGGAAGGGTTCAGGATTGTGATTTTGGATGACTACCATAATAAAAGTAATAGCTGCTATAAAAGGGAGGCTCTGTGCCCTAAGGAAAAGTGAGGAACTGGCCAGAGATCTGTATGTCTCAAGCTAGTTTGGGCGAGCGCATTCTCTGATGCTATAGAGTGAAAGAAAATGAGACCACTGACCTTGTTTTCCAGTGAGCCAGATAGCAGCAAGTCTCAGAACCTCTGCTTTTTACTCTGTAATGAGGCCATCCATGTACTGACAGTGATTAAGATGCAAATTACCCAGAGTATGTGTCCTGAGCAAGGGATGGCGTCTGGCACCTAGCAAGACTCCATGTATATGAAAAACTGAATTTCCTTCATGCCCAAATTGTGTGAAGCCAAGGAGTAGGACAGAAGCAAAAGGAATCAGGACCTGCACATGTTCACATTTTTCTTTGTGTGAGCTGGTCTGTGAAGAGAGTGAGGGCTGTTGTGAATCTTTCACTTTAGGGATCCTGGATCAATATGATGGCTAAAACGAGCCAGGCAGCCAGGGATCTCATATATGATGAGTATGTGAAGCAAACAAGAGACTATGAACATTAAACAGCAAAGGGCTACATTTGGTAGAAGATTGCACTGTCGCAAGGAGACAATGGACTCTGATTCCATCAGGAATTAGGCTAGGTTTCTGCACTACCCGGGGACCCAGATGACATCTGAGGCAGAGCAGATTGCCCACTGGCCCAACAAATAGGTGACACAAAAAAGTTCTTGAGGAGAGGTGCAGCCAGAGGGCAGTAACCCTGAAATAGGACAGAAAGGTCATACCAACTACAAAGAGCAAAGCAGTCATTTGTTCTCTCCAAGCACTGCTTCTGTCAGAAAATAGGAAACAGGAAGAGCTTTTTGCGGGAATCTCCATGATTCTCAGATGACTTTGAACTAGAAAATATGTACCCACCCTCTCTGCCCCCATAATCAAACCCCAGAATTTAATGGGTAAATGTCCTCAAATAAACACCGGAAGTTTAATATGCTCAATGTATTTTTATTTTTATGTTTTCATTTTTATTTTTATGTCTTAAGAAATTAAAATAGTGGTCCTTGAATCTTCCGGCAGAGAGCACGGTAGGGAACTCTTCCTCCGACTCTCCCCTTCCCCTGTGCATCCCTGAGGCTTCAGGTGGAGAGCACGGTAGGGAACACTTCCTCTGTCTCTCCCCTCACCCTGTGCGTCCCAGAGACTTCTGGCAGAGAGCACGGAAGGGAACTCTTCCTCCGACTCTCTCCTCCCACTCCCTGGCAACAAGAGGAGGCAGTAACTAATCAGTCTCCACTAGAGGGCACCCTAGAAGCCAAAACTCAGCCAACCCACCCAACAGTCCCACCCAGAGCAGCCGGCCAGAGAAGGGACCTTGCCCCACACTACAGAGAGCAAAAGCAGGCCAAAATCGGAAGGTAATTTTGAATTATAACAAGGTAAAACTAGCATGGAAAAAAAGAGGTAGTAGAAACTGATAAAATGAAAATGTGTGTATATGTGGATAGATTTGGGATAAGGTTGTTCTTTATAGACTAAAATATTTATTTAACATGTTTCTCTCTATTTTTAACTTAAGTTAAAGAAATTGCATCCCACAGTTGATATAGTTGACTATAATACAGTTATCTCAAGATAAATGAATGCAAATATATTGAAAAAGGAGAAAACAAAATGAATAACGGAAGAAAAATGTTGAAAAGGAGGAAAAGTACAGTTGCAAAAATTATTGTGAAAATTACTGTATTTCCGATGAAGTCCTTAACACAATAGCAGGAAATTTAGTAGGCTTCAGTTAGCTGTTCATTCTGTTCAATTGCTGTGTTCTGACAAGAATGACAGTATCCAACACATGAATTTTCCCAGAAATTCGAAGCGCTAAAATGGTACTGGACTTTTCGTGGTGCATCTGGAGCTGCCAATACGTGTAGAAGAAGGAAATGGGAGGAGAGTGCCTGCACTCTCTCTAAGAGGCCCAGATTATATCAGTCCAAAGACCAATGTATCTGAAGTTTGGTCAGATTGGTGTTCCCGAGAGAATCTTAGCGGGCAGTGAGGCAGGGCTATGGGTAAACCTTGAATCTATGTTTTTAAGGAAGCAGGCATGACTTTGGCAGGGCACAAGGCTTGGACCATCCTGCTTTGGGGGCAATATATTTAGCATTTCCAAACGTCTTGTATTTTTTCTATATAGTTTAATAATTTGAAAAAATGTACTCAAACATGCAGCAATAATCATCAACATTAAATAAAACACATTACTTTGCTTACATTTCAGGCAAACCATTCCCTGGAACATTTATATTAAATGCTACATGTGTATCTAAGTTGGAAAATAACATATCTTCACAGTATCAAGAGCTGAATTTGAACATTAGTAAATTTGTAAGTAAGTATTTCCAAACTTCTCTAAGTCTTCTTTCTTCTTATACTGTGTTGCAGTGTAGAGTTGGTATTCCATTGGTACATCCCTAAATAATGATGCCATTTGTACAAATAAGGCAATTGGCAGCTCACCGGTGGTGTACACGATGGCTCACAGTGCTCTGGCTGCAATGCTTCTTAACTCCACAAGGTCCTTGGACCTTCCCATGTTTTGAACCTTAAGTGCATCTTCAAGGCAAAATATTGTCCCTGATAAGTTATAGTCCTCTTTGCCAGATCCATGATTACATTTGTGATTAACATGTGTTCAACCCTAGATATAACTATAATCATGATTTTAAAGCAATTATTTCTTTAATGTTGAGAAGAAAAATGAATGTGTAATGGTTTTTTGCAATATTCATAATGTCTAAATGTCTACAGTAGTCTGAAAAAAAGAGAAGATGAAGAAAATGAATAAAAAGGCAAAGGAGGAGAAGGAAAAGCAGATGGAAAACAGAAGTAAAAGACGAAAAAGAAGAAATGAAAAGAAAATATTTAATAAGAGATAAGGTGGACAAGGAAGAGAAGGTAGTAAGCAGAGAGGATAAAGGTGGAGGAGAAAGAAGAGAGGTAGGTGGTGGAGGAGGAGGAGAAAGAAGAAAAAGAAGATAAAGAAGATGAAAAGGAAGAACAAGAACAAGAAGAACAAGAAGTAGAAGAAGATGATGATGATGATTGGACATAGTGAGTGAGATATTATCTATGAAAGAAGGCACTTGCCGAGGATGAGTCCATATTGACTAAACTGACTCAGCACCACTTCTGGTCATCATTACCCTGTCTGATTGATTCCATGCCAAAAGGCAGAAATAAAGCCTAACTGCTACTTGTTGTGGGCCCCACACCTAAAACTGAAAACAACCAAACAGATGTCTATAAGAAGCATTTGTATGTAGGAACATTTAGACATCCTAAGAGGTAAAGGATTTGCAAAAATAGTTCATCTAACTTAACATCTATATAAAATATACTATATAAACATGCTATATATAGTTATATATAAACATCTATATAAAGTATACTATATAAACACATATATACTTTATATAGTATATATAGTATACTATATAAACATACTATATATAGTTATATATAAACATCTATATAAAGCATACTATATAAACACATATATACTTTATATAGTATATATAGTATATTTTATATAGTATGTTTATATAGTATACTTTATATAGATGCTAAGTCAGATATATATAACTATATATAATATACTACATAAAGTATATATAGTATTTTCCCCTGAAGTAACAAATTTTAGGGGAACAATAATTAAATTTCAGTTTTTAATTTTTTGCATACTTTAAAATCAAATTAGTATTGCATGAATCAAATCAACTATTTGTAAGACTATATTCATACAGCATTTTGAGTTCTAAGAACATAGCTAATAAACTGGAGTGCAGGTTATCTGGGTTCAATGGGCCAATATGCCAGGCCCCTTGAGCATTGTGTAGATGTGATCCCCCCCAAACTGAGAGTCTCCCTATACTATGATGCTCCAGAACCAGTCATATACAAAAAATAAAAATCATTGACTTGTGAATCCAAAGACCTGACACCACTGTCTGTGAGTCCACCTTTCATTGGTATTATAGCAGATAACTCTAGCTTGAAAAGAGTGTGGTGCCATGCAGATCAACTCACAAAGAGTCGGTGTTAAATCAAATGAAGAATAAATATGTTCCTCTTGGGAAAACAGTAACACCTAAAAGGAATCATTTGTAGAAATGTGGAACCTGGGAGGAGGGAGATTTGGGACAATGGTGATGGGAACGTTGCACTGGTGATGGGTAGTGTTCTATACATGACTGAAACCCAAACACAACTATGTATGTAATCAAGGTGTTAAAATAAAATAAAAAAAAATTAAAAAAAAAAAGAAAGAAATGTGGAACCTGAGCTTCCTGAACTGGAGGCTCAAAAAGGTCATTTCTGAGGGGCCTGAGCTATAGCACAGTATAGAGAGTTTGCCTTTCATGTGGCTAATCCAGGATGGACCTAGGTTTGATCCCAGACATCCAATATGATCACCCAAGTCAGGAGCTATTTCTGAATGCATAGTCAGGAGTAACCCCTGAGCATCATGAGATGTGGCTCGAAAGCAAAACAAAACAAAAGTTATTTCCTATATATAGCTGTGCTTAGGTGCCTGCTGCTGAGGTCTCCATAATTTAAAAAATAAAATTTAATTTAACTGTTTCATAGGAACGCACAGTGGTGAAACATGCATATTTATATCCCTGAGTCTAAAGATACTTTAACGTTAAAATCTTGCGGTAGTCAGAGGTTCCCAATCCTTCTATAGTTCTAATGATATCTGTTCTCTACAGTTTAAAGGAATATTTGACTCCTTTGAGTATGGACAGACCATCATTAAGAAAGTAAGGTAAGCTTGCTCTTGATTGAATTATTTTATCTTCCCCTGAGCTCTGAGCAACATTTGGGCCTCCGCAGATTGCCCAAAGTAAAGAAGTAGAGATCAGACTTATCCCTGCAGACATCCTGATGTCTTCTCTTGATGTACTGGCCTGCACTAGAAGCCCATAACCTGGAAGTATCTGTGATTAGCTATTTGACCACGTGGACACACAGGAGAAAACTTTAAGGTGATGAATGTTTTAAGAAGACTTTCTGAAAAAATAACTGTGTAGAGTAGTAGCTAGCAGGCTTTTGACTTGCATGTGGTTTTAACACCTTTTTGATCCCCAAACATTGCTAGAAATTCCTGAGTGAAGAGCCACACAAACCCTCTGTTCATCGATGGGTGTAACCCTAAACAACACTCCCAAACCAAAAAATAGCAACTCCTCTATTCATATATACATTTGTCATCTTGGTAACACACCTAACAGTGCAGATATGCTCCCATATCAGTGCTCATCATCACTCCCAGTGGTGATTCAGGTATCAACCTGAGAGGCCTCTAGCCTAGAAAACGTGCTTGAGCCTGATGCACTATCTTCCTGGACTTTAATACTTTATGATGTTATTGAAACTTCTAGTTTTATAAGTTTTTTAAAATTCTTACTGGACCCAGATGAAACCTTGCATTTGTGTGCATCCAGCTACATATGCAGGAAATTTTTGCTAATGACAGTAAGTTTGAGAAAGGCAGAGAATGAGAGGCATATGATACGTAGGAAGCAAGCAAGAGACTCAGAGTTCAACCAGGTAGAGGCCAGGATAGAGACTAGACCCCAAACCTCAGGAACAAAAGCACAAAGTAGTAGGACACAGTGTCTTGAGGTCCTGACTTGTTTCCAGTTATGAGGTTCGGATTGGTGATAACAACAACTTATGGTAGGGATGATTTGAGAATCATAGTAACAGAAATAGTTTCACCACATCTGAAATTGCATCCTGGTCTTCTACTCTCTTGGAAGATGGAGCGGTATTTAACCTCTCTGAACTTTCACTACAACATCTATGAAATTGGGACCAATTGTCCCACTTCCCTGGAGCCCCAAGAGAGACAAGGGAGCTCCATTGAAACGGGGTGCTGGCACTTGGTTTAAACTGCCCTTAGCTCTGTTTCTCTTCCCCACTATGGGCTTCAGCAAGTGTGCTGGATGACAGACCCCAGCCGGTCCCTAGGTGGTAGCCTCAATATGTAGAATGAATTTTGTTCTTTAAGGAGCTACTAAATTAGAGCATTGCCTTAAGGAGGCAAACTTTCTATTGTACACTTAGAGTCAGAGAGAGGAACTACTTCAAACACACTCTCTCAACTCTCATCATCAGGAATTCTGGAAGCTTACATTTGAAGTATAGTCAAAAAAATCTCTGCTCTCTAAATTCCTCAGTTTCAACAGCACACAACTTTAAATGGGATCAATGCAGTTAGTATAGTGAACTTAGGGAACTTGACTTGCATTCATCTTGACTTTGTTTCATCAATAATAGCATATGGAATCCCAGTCTTGATTGCTGAGGACTTTATTGGTCTGTATAGTAGAAAGAAAAAGCAAAAAAAGAAAATGAAAGAGAGAAAGAAAGAGAGAATAAAGAAAGGAAGAAGAAAGAAAAAAGAAAGAAAGGAAAGAAGGAAGGAAGGAAGGAAGAAAGAAAGAAAAGGGAAGGAAGGAAGGAAGGAAGGAGAGAGATGACAGAATATAAAGATAAGGAGATATTTGTAGAGTAAGAATTAAGGATGAGAAAAGAAATAAGAAAAGCGAGAAAGAAGAGAAAGAAAGGAATAATAAAATGGAGAAATGGGGAAAACATGAAAGAAATGGAAAAAATCCTCAGATTCATAGCATTTCACCTTTTGTGAATCAAAAGAAACAGAGGCTCAAACCTTGTGGCTAACATAAACAGATAGTGGCTGTCTGGGCTTTAAATCTGTTCTCTTCACCCCAGTCTACAGCTATAACCATTCTTGCTCCTCTTTATTTGTATCCCCCAAGTGCACAGTTCCTCCATTGCTTCCTTAAGCTGTTTCCTAAGTGTGAGCACTTTGGGTCTGCCCCAAGGGGCAATCCTTTTAGCTGACCAGCAGCTATGAAAGGCTGTGAACCAGCAAAGCAGTCACAAGAACGGTGTGGGTGTTACAGCTCTTCTGTGAGAAACCTGTGGAGGCAAAAGGGTTAGTAGTGATTCATGACACGAGGATGGTCAGGAGTGTTTATTGTAAGAAGCTAGGGGTATATAAACCTTTTTTAGGGGGCATATAGAAGGCACATAGGATTGAAATTACAACCAATGACACACATACAAGACATTTTAAAACAACCAATAAGAACAGGCACAATTCACTTAACCATAGGACATGTTTGTCACGTCCGCACAAAGATGGTATGTATGATAAAAGGAGGAACCAGGATTTGGGGGCACCAAAGTATGTTAACTGCAACTATAAGTTCTTTTGAACTGTCATAAATGATTAACCCCAGAGACAACCTTTAAAAGGTTAATGATAAAACTAAGCTATTGTTTCTTTCATGGCCATGAGCTAGCTGACAAGACCAAGAGCTGGAACAAAGCAGGTTTTGGGTCCTAGTTAATTCAGGTCTCTTAAGTATAAGCTAAATTTACTTTGCAGAGTTTCCTGTTGGCTGAAGCATAGGCAAATGTCGATTATTTCTTCTGTCAGCTGCAAGCAGATGGTTCAGCCAAAGTCCTGTTATGTGGGGGGACAGCTTCGGCTCCCCACACCTAAGGGCATTGCCTAGCTGCCTGAATGGAATCATAGGCTAGTAGGTTCTTTGAATGAATGTCAGATGCCATTTCAATCTTTTTTTTTATGAAGTTTATTTTCTACTGAGTTCCTAAAATAGTAGAATTGTCTCATTTTTATCCTATACCCTCTTTCCCTCAGAATGTTTATATTTATTTTCAATATGAGACATTTCAGAGTTTTATGCAGTGATTTAAGTCCTTTCCTTTGGAATCTTTTGTTGTTTTTGTTTTTTTAATTATAATATCTTTATTTAAGCATCTTGATTACAAATATGATAGTGATTAGGTTTAAGTCATGCAAAGAGCACCCCCCTTCACCAGTGCAACATTCGCACCACCAATGTCCCAAATCTCCCTCCATCCACCCCACCCCCACCTGTACTCTAGACAGGCTTTCCAGTTACCTCAAAACCCATAGATGAGTGAGAATATTCTGCGTCTCTCTCTCTCTCTCCCTCTGACATATTTCACTCAGCATAGATTCCATGTACATACATGTATAGGAATATTTCATGACATTATCTCTCCTGACGGCAGCATAATATTCCATTGTGTATATGTACCACAGTTTCTTTAGCCATTCATCTGTTGAAGGGCATCTTGGATGTTTCCAGAACCTGGCTATTGTGAATAGTGCTGCAATAAATATAGGTGTGAGAAAGGGATTTTTGTATTGTATTCTTGTGTTCTTAGGTTAGATCCCTAGGAGTGGAATAACTGGATCTAATGGGAGCTCAATTTCCAGTTTTTGGAGGAATCTCCATATCACTTTCCATAGAGGTTGGACTAGACGGCATTCCCACCAGCAGTAGATAAGAGTTCCTTTCTCTCCACATCCCCACCAGCACTGATTGTTCTCCTTCTTTGTGATGTATGCCAATCTCTATGGTGTGAGATGGTATCTCATTGTTGTTTTGATTTGCATCCCCCTGATGATTAGTGATGAGGAGCATTTTTTCATGTGCCTTTTGGCCATTTGTATTTCTTTTTTATCAGAGCATCTGTTCATTTCTTCTCCCCATTTTTGATGGGATTAGATGTTTTTCTTGTAAAGTTCTGTCAGTTCCCTGTATATTTTGGATATTAGCCCCTTATCTGATGGGTGTTGGGTGAATAGTTTCTCCAATTCGGTGCATGGCTTTTGTATCCTGGACACTATTTCTTTTGAGGTGCAGAAGCTTCTCAGTTTAATATATTCCCATCTGTTGTTCTCTGCTTCCACTTGTTTGGAAAGTGCAGTTTCCTCCTTGAAGATGCCTTTAGTCTCAATGTCATAGTGTGTTTTACCAACGTGTTGTTCTATATACCTTATGGTATCAGGTCTGATATCAAGGTCTTTAATCCATTTGGATTTTACCTTTGTACATGATGTTAACTGGGGGTCTATGTTCGCTTTTTTGCAAGTAGCTAACCAGTTCTGCCAGCACCACTTGTTGAAGAAGTTTTCCCTGCTCCACTTAGGATTTCTTGGTCCTTTGTCAAAAATAAGGTAATTGTATGTCTAGGGGACAATGCCTGAGACCTCAAGCCTATTCCACCTATCTGAGAGTCTGTCTTTATTCCAAAACCATGCTGTTTTGATAACTATTGCTTTGTAATACAGTTTAAAGTTGGGGATAGTAATGCCTCCCATTTTCCTTTTCCCTTGGAGTGGTTTAGCTGTTCGAGGGTGTTTATTATTCCAGATGAACTTCATAAGAGTTTGATCCACTTCTTTGAAGAATGTCATGGGTATTTTTAAGGGGATCGCATTAAATCTGTATAAAGCTTTGGGGGAATATTGCATTTTGATGATGTTAATCCTGCCAATCCATGAGCAGGGTATGTGTTTCCATTTCCGTGTGTCCTCTCCTATTTCTTGGAGCAGGGCTTTATAGTTTTCTTTGTATAGGTTCTTCACGTCTTTGGTCAAGTTGACTGCAAGATATTTGAATTTGTGTGGCACTAATGTGAATGGGAATGCCTTCTTGAATTCCATATCTTCCCTATCATAATTGGTGTGTAAAAAGGCCATTGATTTCTGTGTGTTAATTTTGTAGACTGCCACCTTGCTATATGAGTCTATTGTTTCTAGAAGTTTTTTGGTAGAGCTTTTCGGGTTTTCTAAGTTGAGTATTATGTCATATGCAAACAGTGAGAGTTTGACTTCCTTTCCTATCTGGATTCCCTTCATATCTTTTTCTTGCCTGTCGATCATGTGTGAGGCTCCATTGAGGATGATATTTGCCATTGGCTTGTGATAGATGGCTTCAACTAGATTGAGAAAGGTTGCCTCTATTCCCATCTTGCTGAGAGTTTTGATCAAGAATGGGTGCTGGAACTTATCAAATGCTTTCTCTGCATCTATTGATATCATCATGTGATTTTTATTTTTCTTCTTGTTGATGTTGTGTATGATGTTGTTAGATTTATTGATGTTAAAATATCCTTGCATTCCTGGGATGAAACCTACATGGTGGTAGTAGTATGATCTACTTGATGATGCATTGGATCTTATTTGCCAGGATTTTGTTGAAGATATTTGCATCACCATTCATCAAGAATATTGATCTGGGGCCTGACTGTGAAAAACTGTGAGTGCTGCTTGGGTATGTCTCTCTCCTGTCCTGTCGCCTGAACCTCTAGGCAGTGGGTCGAGACGGCTCCTTAAAACTCGCTCTTCCAGAGGTCCATTCTAGGGCGAGAATGCCCAGGAACTCCTTCATAACGTGAAAACCAGCTAGAAGCAATATTTTACAAAAGCAAGGTCCCCTGTTTGTGACGTCAGGCTGGGAAAATCTGCGAAACCACGCCTTACAAGTGGGGCGTGACTGTGAAAAACTGTGAGTGTTGCCTGTGTGTGTCTCTCTCCTGTGCTGTTGTCTGAACCACTTGGCAGTGGGCTGAAAAGAGGCTCCAGAAAAGCTCTTTCTAAGGAAAGAACACCTTCGCAACAAGAAGAAAAAAATCACACTAAGGACTGTCTGGATCACTGAAGCACAGCATTTCTCTCTGGACTGTCTTCTCTGCTGCGTGCTCGGACCTAAGATTTGATCCTGTGTGAGGCTTCAACCACAGAGGACTCCACTCCCTTGTAGGCAAATCGACCCACCCAAAAGGGCGGAGCCAGAGGAGTGTGGCCGCTTACATCATTTAGCCAATGAATACCACCACAACATGTAGAAAAACACACAATACAAGTGTGACAATGGGGAAACAACGAAGGTCAGTGTCAGACATAGAGAACAAAGATGACAATTCTGATGACCAGATAATGACCAACGAACTAATCAATCTCTCAGATGAGGAGTTTAGAAAAGCAATATGGAAGATGCAGAAAGAACCCAAAGAAACCATGGACTGAGTTGAACAGAACACTAATAAGAACCAAGAAAATATGAAGACAGAAATCACAAAATTCCAAATCGAAATAACATGCCAACTAACAGGCCTGAAAAACTCAGTAAATGAATTGAATGACAAAATGGATAATCTTAACAACAGGGTGGAAGAAGCTGAGAATAGAATTGGTTACTCCTTACAGTGGGAGAGATTGGAAAAAAACTTAAAACAAATGAACAGACAATGGAAAAAATAGAGAATGGGAACAGATGAAAATAGAAGTCTATGATAAGATCAACAGAAACAACTTAAGAATCATTGGAATCCCAGAGACCCAGGAAGAAAATTTCCAGGAAGAATCAATGGTCAAGAATATCATTAAAGAAAAACTTCCAGAGATAAAGAATATATGTGATCAAATCCTGCATGCCCAAAGAGTAATAACCGAAGAGACCTCAGAAAAAATATCCCAAGACACATCCTAGTCACAATGACGAATCCCACAGATAGAGACAAAATTCTGCAAACAGCAAGATAAAAAAGGAAATTACATTCAAGGGAGCATCCTTGAGATTTACAGCACACCTGTCACCAGAAACACTCAAGGCCAGAAAGCAGTGATGGGATATTGTGGCAAGACTGAATTAAATGAATGCTTTACCTAGAATACTGTTCCCAGCAAACTCGCTTTCCGGTTTGACGGAAGAATACATGGTTTCACAGAAAAAAAATTTACAGACTCAAACCCACTCTATTTTTTCTTTCTCTTTTTTTTTTTTGTTTTTGGATCATACCTGGCAGTGCTCAGGGGTTACTCCTGGCTCCATGTTCAGAAATTTCTCCTGGCAGGCATGGGGGACCATATGGGGCACCAGGATTTGAACCAATGACCTTTTGCATGAAAGGCAAACGCCTTTCCTCCATGCTATCTCCCGGGCCCTCAAACCCACTATTAAGAGAAAAAATGAAAGACCTAATTTAAGACAATATTAACCAAAAGACACACCAAATTTCGATATAAAGAAGGCATCAAATCCCAGGACAATTATTTCTCTCAATGTCAATGGACTAAATGCACCAGTTAAGAGACACAGAGTGGCTAAATGGATACAAAAACTCAATCCAACTTTCTGCTGTCTACAAGAAACGCACCTGAATAGTCAGAACAAAAATAGACTCAAAATAAAAGTCTGGAGGAAAATTATCCAAGTAAGCAACACCCATAAAAAAGCTGGAGTGGCCATACTAATATCAGATAATGCAAACTTTATACTCAGGAAGGTTGTGAGGGACAAAGATGGACATTATGTATTAATCAAGGGGTATGTGGAGCAGGAAGAAATCACTCCTCTAAACATATATGCACTGAATGAGGGTCCAGCAAGATACTAAATACAATTGTTGACAAAGCTGAAAAATAATATCAATAACAACACAATAATTGTGGGAGACCTCAATACGGTTTTGTCAACACTGGAAAGGTCAACCATACTGAAACCCGACAAGAATATACTGGACCTGAGGAGAGAAATGGAAGATAGAAGCCTAGTGAATATATATAGGACACTCCATCCCCAGAAACCTGGATACACATTCTTCTCAAATGTACATGGGACATTCTCCAGGACAGACTACATGCTGGCACATAAAAAATATCTTCATAATATCAAGAGGATGGAAATTTTGCAGGCTACCTTTGCTGACCAAAATGCTCTGAAATTATTTGTGAATTCTAAAGGAAAAAGAAGAAAAACTTTATCACCTGGAAGGTAAACAGTCTCATACTGAATAACCAGTGGGTCCGAGATGAAATCAAAGAGGAACTCAAAAGGTCCCTGGAAACAAATGATAATGAAGACACAAACTATCAGAACTTATGGGACACAGCAAAAGCAGTACTGAGAGGAAAATTTATAGCTTTGCAAGCACACATCAGGAAGGAAGAAGGGGCTTACCTGAGTAGCTTCATAACACAGCTCATAGAACTAGAAAGTGCTCAACCAAAGGACCCAAAAATAGGCAATCAGAAGGAAATAACAAAGCTGAGAGCAGAAATCAATGAAGTGGAAACCCAAAAAACAATCCGAAAGATCAATGAAAGCAGAAGCTGGTTCTTTGAAAAAATAAACAAGACTGATAGACCATTGGTAAAACTAACAAAGAATGAGAGAGAGAAAAACTTGATAACTCGTATTAGGAATGAAAATGGAGAGATCACTACTGATCTGGCAGAGATTTAAAGAGTAATCAGAAACTACTTTGAGAAGCTCTACGCCACTAAAAATTAGAACTTGGAAGAAATGGATAAATTCTTGAACTCATAATCTTCCACAGTTGAAGGAAGAGG
>PVKC010026525.1:0-16095 GCA_004027635.1 Crocidura indochinensis
AAAGAAATTTTATTATTTAAATAATATTGCTTTCTCAACACTTGCTCTCTCACATCCAGGATATTGATGGATTGCTTAGATCTGAATTTCAGCTGTTTAAGACATAATAAAGCTTACCTGGACCGTAAAATACTTTGTATATGTATTGTAAAAATTAAATATGTGCTCACTTCTGAGTGTCGATAGTTTTTTATTGAAACTTTGTGAATTGACTTTCATAATTGAGAAAATATTAGAAAATATTGTACAGCTTCATTTAATAACCTGATTTAATCATTGTAGAATCAAATCAGCTAAAGGCACGGTATTTAAGAATAATGCAAAACTTCAAACTTCAACAAACTAATCTATTCTATAGTCAGACATACTATTAGCATGGAAGTATAAACATCCAACTTTTCCAAAACAAAACTTTGATACAGAGAACGCAATAAACCAGTCAATGTATGTGTTCAGATAGCTCTGTATCAGAGCCGTGGGCCTGTAGTTCTAGTGATACCATCAGTAAGTTAATCCCTAACCACACAATCAGCATATTTGTAGAAGTTCTACTATGTAATTCCTAGCAGCACAGCACAGTGTGATCCCTACAATATCCATTAAGTATGTAGGCCCCATGATCATGGTAACAACTACAAAAGCAACAAAAGGGGAAGAAAGAGGGAAACATAAGAAAGAAGTAGAATGCCTGTCTCAAATACAGGCAGAGTATGGGGAGGAGGGAAATGTGGGACATTGGTGGTGGAAATATTGCACTGATGAAGGGAGGGGGTGTATCTCTTTATGAATGAAAATCAACTACAAACACGTTTGTAATCATGGTGCTTAAATAAAATATTACTAAAAAAAGAAAAAATTAAATGTTTTCCTTAAAATATGTTAAATGAAACTGACGCTTTGTTTAAAAAAATGGTGAAGGGCATTGGGAGTGCTCAGAGTTTACTCCTGGCTTGGTGCTCAGGGGAACGTAGTTTATATAAAACTTGGATAGAATAGTGTTAAATTTTATCATTTTGAATATGTAAAATTACTGCACTTTCACCCTCACAAAATTGCCCTAGTCCCTCCACCACTCTCCTTAGGTACTATGTGAACATTTGAAGAATGGATTTTTAAAATTGAGAAAGCAGATTGCATTGAGTTCCTGAGCCAGACAAGCTCAAAAGGGCAAGAAGAGTAGTGTGTTTATTATTAATTTCTGACTAATAAAAATAGGGCCACTCATCACTAATGAGGATACAGAAACTTAGCAAAAAGACACTGACTGTTCTGTGGATCATCCCCTTTTTACCTAGCTCATCAAAACTAATCTTACTCTAAACTATAGAATGTGAGCCTATGAACTACAGTTGCAAACCAAGATCTCCTGTTCTATAAAACCTCTTATATAAAACCTCTTCTAGGTTCATAATTCAGGTCTGCGATCCTAAGACTCATCAAATGAAACACCATTTACAAAATGTTTGAGATATGAAAGAGCATCTATTCCTAAATATTAAAAGTTACATTGCCGTTCCCAGGGCTGCCTGCTATGAGATGTACTTTAAACACTAATCTGATAACAGCAATCATTAAAAAAGATAATGTTTTGTCATATTTATCCATATTTATCAAGGTAGGATTGCTGTATTTCTGTTTGGTTAGGCACATATTTCAATCTTAAATTAGCATATTCTATATCATATTTTTACATTTGTTACTTTTAAAACATTTTTATTGGTCGAGTTGTAGTAGCAAAATAGAACATGCATTCACCTGGAGGGGCTTATACTGCTGGAACATTTATTACCACAAAAGTTCTAATTAATAAATATTCATGCCATTGAGAGTCACACATACAATGTATTTAAAACTATGAGAAAATGAACTCTGTCTCAACAAGGAATTCCTGGGTAATTCTGTAATTTTTGCAGACAATATTAATATAGTTTTGATATATTCTGATATGATTTTGATACATTCTGATATAATTTTGATACATTCTGATACATTTATTACAGATGTCTTAAATTTTTCATATCGACATTATATTTAGGCACATCTATATAGTGATTTTTCTTTATGTTTATTTATTAGCTCTCAAAGCTAAGGACCATCTGTTTAAGAATATAGTGAAGGTGTGACTTATGATCTTGATAGGATGATTAAGATGAGGAAGAAAGGGGGAGTGATAATAAGCAATTGTCCAATAGAAAGCATTGTTTTTATACCAGAGTATCTAATTCATCTGTATCTAAACTATATAACTGAAATTGTTATACCACTTGTTATATAGAGGAGGATATTGAGATTTGAGTCGGAGATCTGAGACTCAAGGGCCAGATCTATTAAGAGAGAGCAAGGTACTTTCGATCACACATCTAGGTAAGAAGCTCTTCAGATATTAAACTTCACTTGTACTGACTACTTTGTGTCATTTTGATGAGTGCAAAGAATGCTATCAAATTCTGAACTCAAAAGTCAATATATGCCCTACCCTACTTCAGCTTTGAGTTGAGCCTGTATTCCCACAGCATTGTATTATTTGTGGTCACAAATTTGGCAAAAAAAAAAAAAAAAATTTGTAAAACTGTTGTGACCCAGAACACATAATTCTCACTTGGCCATTTTTCACAATGGAGCAATTAAGTTCTTTTTTGCTTTGTATGGGCCCACCCATGATCCACTTCTGTGTTCCATGCTTTCTCTGGCCTTTACGTAAATCAGCACCTGTTTGCTAGTGTTCCATGTGTTAGCATTCACAAATTAGGTCCACAGGTGTTTGCTTTAGTTTTGTTGTGTTTTTTTCTTTTGCTTTTTGCTTTTTTCCTTTCTATGCCACAGAGTGGAAATTGATAGTCTAAGGAAACTTTTCCTAGTGGAAATTGAACTGCTGAACAAAAATAAGGTAGAGTTAGATCTTGCTGGACATATTTCTTTTTCACTCTGGGTTCTGCTTTGACAGTTTGACGAATTAAAAGATAACAATGACAATAGTTCTTATTATTACTCTGTCTTATCGTGACTTTCTCACTGTTAACAGTGTCCCTGTTGGTATAGATGCTGATGACTACATCTGTTGTGTTATTTAAAGTAGATCTTTAAGTCAAAACGAGGAGTGTATGCTCTGTCTCATTTTGTGTTAGCTTAATGTTTTCAACCATATCTTAGAAATAAATCCCAAATGTTTTATTTGCTAAGTATTTTCCTTTCAATTTTAAACCTATATGCATTTTAAAGGTCATTTAATCCAAGCATTTCCAGTGGCTCGGGTCTTAAAGCATTATTTTATTTTTATATAAGAGGTATTTAATATTTCAAGAAGCTTTCGGAAATCTTTAAAACTCAAATACATTTTGTTTTCTGAGACCCGAAATTCTATGGGGTCAAAAGTAAACAAGTCTGAAGAAATGTGAGGTTAGAGTCTGTTCAATAGTCCAAAAGTTTGAATTTCAGAAGGCTTGGAACTTGGCAAAATAGAATTTCCCGTCATAGCTCAATTCTCCCTGTTCTGAACTTGGCAAAATGGAATTTTCCATCGCAGCTTAATTCTCCCTGTTCCCATCCCATTGAGACTGGAACACATAGAGAGAATATCCAGCTGAGTGTGTGCCTCAGTGGCAACTGCTGTGTGAAGGAGTATCCTCACAATTGACATCAGGATCCACCAACTCCCATGGGAAAGAAAACTCAAAACCCTGAATAATACCAATTTAGTACAGATTTGAGGTTCCCCAAATTTAAAGAAAAGGATAATAACAGAACGCTTAGCATTGCTACATGTCAAAAGAAAGGCTACTGTAACCCCTCCCCCCCTTGGGGCATGCATTTTCCACATTATAATACATGATTATGCGTGAAAATTTAAATATATTTCCATACTCTTTTCACAACTCTGAATACTAACTATGTAGAATAAAATACAATTAATTGATGGTAGTGACTGCATTTAAAGTCAAATCTACACTTGCTCTCTGGAAGAATTGGGCCTGAGCTGCCTTGAGCCTCAAAACTGACTTTAAGAGACTTTCTTCCAAATTTTGAAGGCTATTCTAATCAAATTTAATCTTTCATCAAAAAGACATATGATGTGCTGACAATTACTCTTAAACTTTGCTCAGTAAATTTTGAATTCAATCTTTATCCTGCGTCTTACTATGTGATCATTTATACAAGTGACTTACACAATCTGGGTGTCTTTTTTTCACATCTCAAAAGTTATTCTGTTTCTTCGAGTTTATTCCAGATTTAATATCTTGTACTTCTGTGACTTCAGCATGAACTGTGCCCAAGAATGAGGTTATCTGATGGTCAAAATGGAGAAAAAGTTCAGCAATTTGATTATAATTAAGTCATTTAGGAAATCAGATATTTGTGATAATTGGGTTTTGGCAGAAAGTTGATCTCCCATTATTATTTTCTAATGATAGAAGAGTTATTCTGAAGGTGTTGCTATAAAGCAGAATGCAGTTTTGATTGCCACAGACATGACAGCAATGATCTCAGTAAGGAATTTAAAATAGACAGTCAATTAAGCTGCCTATATCCTGCCCTCAAGAGCCAAAATGAGCTGGGTCTTTCTGGTTTATTTTCATGTATCTTTTCCTTTCTTTAGTAATGTATGTTATGAATTATGATTATTCTGATAGAACCAAGTATTCACACAGCTAGAGCTAGATTTTTATTTAGCGAGCATAAACACAATGCCAGATGCAAACTGCAGCTATCTGTCTATGTTTGTGAGGACAAACCACCCCACAATCCCTAATAATTTAGACACTGACAATATAGTGTGTCTTCTGCCCAGGGTTTTCTTTGCATTCTCAGTACCATTCCCGTGAGGAAGGGTCTGTGGTATGCACACACACTTTGGAGGAAATAGTTTAAATCTTATGTCAGAGATGTCTCTCAGGAAAGGAAATTACTCAATACAACTATCTTGTTTCAGACTGACTTGGGTCTGGGGAACCCTTATGGCCAACATACTGAAAAAAGAACAGGAGGGTGCCACTCACTCTGACAACCAACCCTTATTTAGGACAAAGCGACCCCCAAGAGAGTGTCAAGAGAATGGGCCTTCCCTAGTAGTGTGTCTCAGAGCTAGGGAATGTGAGGGTGAGCAGGCCAGGGCCAAGGGGCAGAACCAGAAAAAGGACAAGATCCAGGGTCCAGAGTGCAGCAATTCTCCTGGGCTACAGCATTGTGTGGAAGAAGGGACTCAAAGGAATCTTTATCTTGGGAGAAATCCTAGTCTAGAATATTCAAGTCAGTTTTGAACACTCTAATCTACGAATGGGTCTGTGAAGACTGATACATTTTGCTTTGATAGCATTTGCAATTCATCTAAGAATTTTTTTTTCTTTTAAGCTTCCAGGCATTCTTAGAAGTGGAAAGCTGGAGGTATCCAGTAAGATTTAATTAAAACATTATAGAGTTAACCAGAATCCCCTGTTATCTCATCCAAGTAACTCCTGTGAGCTCTAAAGATCATTTTTAAAAGGGGTAGCAATTTTAGAAATATCCTGAAATTATCTTAAGAATTTAAGAATATCCTACTTTCCCAGGCATTTGCCTGCAATAAACTGTGAGTTTCATAATCAGTAAAAACTAGTACTTAGGCTTTGGAATGCCCCATAGACTACAGAAAGCATGAAATATGATCAGTCAGTACTTGTGTAAGGTATGTTTTTTTAAATTTTGTTTAATATTTTCAATTAAAAAATCTGGAATTCTTCCCACTATTGAGTTATTGCGTAAACTGTCCTTTGTTGTGTAAGTATATAATTTCAGTAAGAAATGTGTCCTCTTGGGAAGAAACGCACAATGCTAATCCAAATTAGTAATAAAATTGTACAATTTGTCACATATGGTCAAAGTTGGCCCAATTCATTCATTATAAAAATCATTATAAATTTGGGGAGACATACCCACTATGTGTGTGTATGTGTGTGTGTGTATAAGAGAGAGAGAGACAGAGAGAGACAGTGAGAGAGAATGAAAAAATGAGTGAGTGCAGAACTGTGTACTTTTGTGGTTAGAGAAGCAGTGACACAACATAAACATATTCTTTCCCACAACTTAGACATACACAAAATACTTAAAATAGTTTCATTCAGGGTTAGAGACCATGAGAGTCGTAGAACTGTTAAACAATAGCCAAGCTTTGTTAGCCCATGATCTCTCCATATTTTAGAGGATTGTAACATGAAAACAAGACATGATGGCAAAGGATTAATAATCTGCAAAGGAGCAGCACCTAAAAGTACAAGAATATTTGGATTGTTTGGTGCCTTCACCACACTCTCTACTTTGCAGTTTGCTGCCTTTTTCACTGTGAAATATTTTTGCTGAAAGTGTTATGTACATGAGCTTGGATATTATAATAAACAGAGAGGAAGGCTGCAATAATATATTTCAGTTAGGAAGAAGCACTTGAAAGCAATTGGTTTTGCTATACACATGATGTGAGACAATCAATAGTGGTTTAGTCTGACAAGCATTGTCAATATCCATTGTCACAGTTCAGAAAGTCTTTAATGGATAGTTCTTCAAACCCAATGATTTCAACACATGTTTCAAAGTTCTAAAATACAGTCTACCTGGTGGAAATTAGTAACAGAGATACTCTTGGGGTTGTATACACATAGCTTTTATTGAGAGCCAAGTACATAAAAATTTTACATAAATATTTAAGTATGTAAAATTATATATAGGTATATGAATATGCATATTTAATTGGATTGTTAAAATTATAATCTAACAAAAGGTATAGTGATACTTAGTAAATATTATAAAAATTACTAATACTGGTATGAAGGAAAGAGGAATATTATTCCTATCACCTGTAACATTAACTTAGGAATTATTGCCAGGAAAGTGATGCAAGATATATATCACAACCTCAAAGCTAACAATGATGAATATGTTTTATTTAATTTTATTTACGATATTGAGGTTGAATCCAGGGCCTCAAATATACAAGTTAAGTGCTCTACCACTAACTAAATTCCTGGCCTGTCATTAATTTTTATTGAATGTTTATTATACACTTGAGGTTGTATTGGGTATTTAATTTACACAGCAATCCTTGATGTG
The DNA here is from genome assembly GCA_004027635.1 of Crocidura indochinensis. NCBI lineage: Eukaryota > Metazoa > Chordata > Mammalia > Eulipotyphla > Soricidae > Crocidura > Crocidura indochinensis. The sequence goes on from PVKC010026525.1 coordinate 7,075, forward strand.
GATGTAATTAGATACATTTAACAAACAAAAGAACAGAGGCACAAAAGTTTCTATAGATGATTGGATGCAATTCTGGGGAGAAGCGAGGTATGGGGTATATCTACAGGAAGATATAGTGTTAAAAAGCATATATAAAACACTCATTAAAATCATTGTCAATTGAAGTGCCTAAACTTAAAAGTTTTTTAAGATCCTGCTAACATTAAATATCTAATGAAGGGTCAGAGAGAGAGAACATGGAGGTAGTGGCACTTGCCTTGTATGCTTAAGACCGTGGTTCGAATCCTGGCATCCCATATGGTCCTTCGAGCTTGCCTGGAGCTATTTCTAAGCATAGAGCCAGGAGTAACCCCTGAGTGCTACTAGGTGTGATCCAACAAACAATGTATGTATATTGAAAACTCAAAAACAAAAGCATTCAAAAGAGTAGGAATGGGAAAGAGAGAAAGTAAGGTATAGATTTTGAAAAGAATAACATAGCTGTTGGAAGAAAACCAAAAACTGCTATTTATGTCTATTTTAAAGATCTCCCTTCTGATTTTCTTACCTTAATGTTCTTTAGAAAATTAGCCTTCAAAATCCGCTGCTGTTGTTCAGTAACCACTTAATATATTAGTCAATTTATCAAGTATTTGAACTACTTTCTAATGACAAAATTTGATTGGCAATATATTAAACCATACTATTCAAGATAAAATATATAGTCAATAACTATCTTAATAACTTGAATATTTACATCTTAAATATATTCTGCTTTCAGAAAATATGTAATTATATGTATATGTAGATAACTTTGGTTTTGCTATTATGTATTTTTTCTTTTCTTTTTTCTTTTTTTTTAATTCTTTTTATTTATTTATTTATTTGGGGGGGTGGTTTCTGGGCCACACCCGGCGGAGCTCAGGGGTTACTCCTGGCTGTCTGCTCAGAAATAGCTCCTGGCAGGCACGGGGGACCATATGGGACACCGGGATTCAAACCAACCACCTTTGGTCCTGGATCGGCTGCTTGCCAGGCAAACACCGCTGTGCTATCTCTCCGGGCCTTTTTTTTTTCTTAACATATTTATACCTTAGAAAAATATAAAGTTTTTTTAATCACAAAATAAAAACAGGTAGATCTTAAAATGAAGGAACATTATACATTATGATAAATTTATTTAATATTATCTGAGTATTTATTCAAAGATGACAAAACCATTTATTTAAAAAAAGTATGTCTTCAGAATTACTTCAACATTATTTATAAAAGTTAAAGTTTGAAGTGAAAATTGATGTCAATTGACAAATAATTAAAGAAGATGTAGTGCAGATGCACAATGGAATATTATTAAGCTATCAAAACAATGTCCTACCATTGATACTAATGAACATGATGATAAATGAAATGAGAGAAAGTGAAACACTAGATAACTATATTATATTAATATATAGTATATAAATAAATGAGTCATTTAAAAAGAATACTTTCATAGTCTATGACCAAAGTACTAGTGAGCAGAAGGGAAATGGAGGTGGGCAAAATCAAGGAGGTTAATTGTATGGTGAGAGACAGAATTAGACTGAGTGAAAATTTAATTAAATATAGAGAAGTTTTTACTTATGGGGATGTACACCTGAAACCTATATATAATAGATAAACATTATTTAAATAGAAAGTTTTAACAATTCTTTATTTTAATTTTCATTTTAATTAGAGAGCCAAACCAATGATGTTAGGACTGAACTCCTGGGTCAGTGATCAGAGGTTGCTCTTGATGTTACTCAGAAGGCCATGTGTTACCAACCTTCAAACCTGGGCTCTTGAATGTAAAATATACTTTCAATCTATTTAGTTTATGTTCCTCATATTTTAAATACTTTTATTTACATATGTTTTGGTTTAGTTTTGAGGCAACACTCAACTATCTCTAACCTTTTACTCAGGAAACCCTCCTAGCAGAGTTCAGTGGAATATATGTGGTGTAAGGGGTCAGATCTGCTTTGGCCATATGCAAGGCAAGCACTCTGCCCATTGTAATATTTCTGGCCCCTTTTCTATACTCTTATTCAGCACCATCATATTAATGAAAATTACTCATCTAACTGTTAAAGGCTATGTTGCATACTATAAAGAGTTCAAACTAAACATTCATATACTGAGTATGCTTTAACAAAGATACGCTTTGTTAACTGACCAAAGAAAATTATTAAGAACATATAATGACAAATCTATATCATAAGTGAACATACTCTAAGTACAATACATTGTATACATAGGAAATTAAGGAATACAGGGGCCAGAGTGATGGCAGAGCGTAGGGAGTTTGCCTTGCATGTAGCTGACCAAGGACAAACTGAGGGGCCCATCACCCAGCCAGGAGTAATCCATGAGCATTACCAGGTGTGTCCCAAAAACTAAAAAAAAAAAAATTAAGGAATGCAATTATGAAATTTCCATGTGGCCAAATGACAGGAACTTGACAGTAAACTATTTTTTTCATTCCTATACCATGTTTTTTTTTTATTTTGACCAAAGTGGATTACAAATCTTTCACAGTAATCTTTAGGTGCATAACGACATTGAATCAGGGGTATTCCCACCACCAATGTTGTCCTCCCTCCACCCCTGTTCCCAACATGCATCCCATATCCCTCACCTTTACCCCCCGGGGCTGCTAGTATAAGAGGTCCCCTCTGTGTTTAACATGTTGTAGGTTGGGTATTGATTCTGTTGTCGTTGGCTTTAGATTTGGTGTTATTTTTATTTCTAATTAATGTTCATACGACTGTCTGGTCTTGGTGCCTTCCATTATTTCCCCCTCAATTTGTGAGGCTGGACAAGACGGTTCAAATTATGTTGTTCTGTTTGAAGGAAAGAAAAAAATAATATGGGACAAAAAATCAAACAAGCAAAAAATGGGAGGAGTTCATTTTTTTTTAATTTGTTGGGCCACACCAAGTCATGCCTGCGCTCAGAAATCAGTCCTGTAAACTACCAACTTTTATTGACACTAAAAATGTAACAGAGTGGTTAGATTTGATTTCTGAAATTAGATAAGTCAGTCTAAAAGTAAACAGTTGCATTGTATGAATTCTCACTTCTCTTTAATTGGAAAAGAATTAATTTGAATCATTGAATATATAATATCTGTCTATCCTGTCTTGGAACAGGCAATTTGTGCTTCTACTATGTCTATGTGGGAAGTAAATGATTAAAGCAAAAACTTGTTAGAGTACTCTGCATTCTCTCTTCCAGTTATTTTTAGATTTAATCTTAATTTGTATTTTAAGTCACTAAACGTTTTAATAACTTAGCTTCTTAGGCTGCAAATTTTGGATTGATATTATGAATTCATTTTGCATTGGACTTATAAAAAAAGAGAAGATATTAGATGCCTAAAAGTAATTTGCCAAAGTAACCACTATGCCCACTCTGACTCGGGAAGTTATATGCAAAGTTCTGCAAATTCTGAAATTACATGTTGAAAGAGGAAAATGTACAGACCATTGGTACTACACAAAAAAGCAATGTAGAATGCTCATTATTTTCCGTTAATTGTGCTGTGTTATTAGGTCATTAATTTAGAAAGTGGCACAGTAGTATTGTTTTAGATATCAGAAGATAGCATTGGAAAATCAGAGTGAAGACCATGAGTACTTTGTTATGTAATCCATGTGATGTTTGAAAAGTGTTTGGAATCGTTGGGGATGAAGAACCTGACATAACCTTATTTTTTAATTTCTTTTTGGATCATTCTCCACCCTCTTCTGACATTGCAATGTGGTAAAATGATTGTAGTAACCGCTGCCAGCTTTGCTAGCTATTTCTCTAGATTTGCAGTGTTGGTAACTTTCTGCCTCTAATAAGGCAATCAAGCCACACCTGATGTTGATCAGTATGTAAAACATCACTAATAAAGTAAAAACTAGTAGTTTAAAAATTTGTAATTATGAAGAGTAACTATTTTGCTTTCTTTCCACAAACAATATATCTGAAATTTTAGTCCTCCAGCATTTCGAAGTTCAAAAAATAATAATAGCAACATGTAATTGTAACATGGGAATACCTTGAGAACAGCAGTTTGGCAGGAAAAGGGCAATGTTTCAAAATAAGTCCCCAGCAAGACAAATTCTGGCAGATGCACAATTCTGGATCATATTATCCAAACTCTTGAATTTTGGAAGATTTCAGTTTTTCTTTTGTGGTTCCCATCCCTTAATAGAATTGGTAGTGGATGTTCCTTGTCCAAATTGTATTGTCTTCTCACTTGCTAGTAAAGTTGGAAAATAAGTATGCAAAAGGCTCCTATAGGTATAAGTTATTCCTACCATAATAGCAGAAGCAGGTATAAAACTTTTCTTGGTTTAATGCCCATTAACATATATAATGTTATTTATGAAAGCTCATCTTCAAACAATTTTAAATTATATTTTATGGTTTAATAACTTTAACAACAATTAAGTCTCTCAATTCGTCAAGCTTGGTGCTTAAGCAGAAAATCTTTGGTCTGTTTGTATTGAGAATTAAATTTCATTTAAAAATTTTTAAGATTTTAAAAAATAGTTTGTTTTTTAATGCAAGAAAATATTACTCCTCAATAGAAAAGTGATAAGAAACCATAGAAAAATAAGTATAAATTTAGAATGCTAAAATATAAATAACATTTTGACTAATTTTCTTTTGTGGATGTGAAAATACAAGAGTGGTTCTTCTATTAATCTGAGTAAATGCTTTGAATTTAAACTTAGATTTCTTTAGTCAAGTTTTTTTTTTCAGTTTTAAGTAAAATATTTAAATGGTCCCAGGGAAACAAGATGTTTATTAGACTTAACACAAACCTTTAAAATACAGTAAGCCACATGGTCAAAAATAGCTGAATCTCTGAGGAGAAAGAAAAGGCTGAATTCAATTTTTCATAAATGATGGATTATTGTACTACACTGTGTATTTTCCAGTAAAGTGTCCTTTTAGTTTCACTGTGTGATTACAAGTTTCTAAAATATGTGTGGGGTCACTTGGGTGCTGTGGGAAAATGGAAGGAACACAGTTCTGGTAGAATCAGTAGTGAAATCAGAAGCAAACTATGCACTGATTATCATAGGCATGTGTTTAAATTTTGCTTTCCTTAATTGGTTATGTTGTATTTACTTAAAATGAACAATTTGGCAAGTTTTTCTCCCTTGACAACAGAAAAGTGTAAACTATTTTATAAGTTTGGCTGTTAAAATCAGATGTGTAAACCACAATATTCAGACTTTTACTGCTTTTTACAGGGATTTTGTGATGGACATTGCTTTATAATCTTGTGCTTTTAAATTTTTAATTTGTAGAGTTTTTTCCATTTATTTAGTTAATTAAAAAAAGTCCTGTATATTATAGCCATTGATTTTAACTTCTGCATATCTCCTTATAGAACAAAATGATCAGAATGAATGATAGCAAATATCTTTGTTATTTGACTTGTCATCTAAGGATAATTATTTATGGCATCAGGATACGGAAGTTGACACTTTAGCCTGTGTCCAAGAAAGAAATCATTAGAGGTTACTTTGGAGAATTTTGTTGTTAAAAGTTGTGCAGTTATAACTAAAATTTTATCTTAGTTTTTATGAGTACAGGAAGAAAATAGGATAAAACTTTTAAAACTCTTTTTATTTCTTTGAAAAAAATCAATGCACCTTATTGCTGGCAATGTGGAACCAGTGATATTGAAAATGATATATATGTATATATTATCTTTAAGGAAAATTATCACAAATACCTAAGGTTTTTCAACATGATAAACCTCATTTAATCATAGTTTTCATATTTTCACATAAAAAGCATGTGTTTTATTTGTAAAATATTTTATAATATTACATTTTTATTAATTTATTAATTTTGAGTGGCAGGACACAATGCTTTCTTTGGCAATGTAGTTAATGGCACCATATTTTCTTGACTGTAAAATAACAAACCATTGAGGTGAGGGCCAGTGATATAAATTTATCAGACAGATTGCATGCTTTGTGTATAGGAGATCTGGGTTCAATTCCCTATTCCATATGGCCACCCAAGCAGCATGAAACATAAATGCTAAAGATGTAGCCAGGAGTAGCATCCAAATATGATTGCAGTGTGTCCCATAAACTTAAACAAAATTTTGAGGTGAAACTAGAAATAGAAAGTGTTACCTCTGGTAACCTTTAAAGTTAGATAATTCCATGTAATCTCAAAAACAGATTTGGGACTAAAATTCTACCAGGAGTAGAATTGTTTCCTATAGGGCATTGTATTTCTTCAGCTTCCAAAACTCGAATCAAATTCTAGAGTCATAACCTAAAGCTATATCTGATATAGAAGACCAAGTATCACAGATGGTTGTTGCAATGACCATTACTGGTCATGTTTGCATGTAATTTAATCATCTATAAAAAGCAACTACCCAAAAATACTTTATGTACTACATATAGACCTTAAAATTGTCTAGTAGCCACATTTTAAAAAATGATCAGTATTCATACATATGTTTTAATAGCCTACTTTATTTAACTAAAAATATCCAAAACCGTATTATTTTAATCTAAGACAGAAACTATAATTCAAATGCTCAATGGCCACAGGAGAGATGACTAGTGGCTACCATATTGGATAACATATATCTAAAACAAATCCCATACAACTTCAGTTATGTAGAAAATAATACATGTAGATCCTACTGGCATAAATATATAATACTATTCATAGACAGGAAAATTGTTCAGGTCTTCAAGCTGCCTTGATTCTTAATGACACTGACAGTGAGATTATCCACAAGACTCAGGCTATATTATCATTCTTCTAGGCACATTATCATTATCATTCTTCTAAACACTCTCATCTAGAGAAGTAGTACCAACATTTCCAAATGATAGGCCTATTGAGCTTTTTCAAATGCATTTAATTGATAGTGAGATAAGTATGTATATACAGTTTTTAGAAGTTTATATTATTAAAATAGCACTCGGGAAGTTTTCTTAGTTCTTAGTTCCTTTATATACTCTAAATGTATTCAAATACCAATAAACAGAAATTTAAGCAAGTCATGTAATTTTTTCTTTGGTTTCGTACAATAATCTTCAGTAAGAAGCAATTTTATAACTCTTTCCTGAAAAGGTATTTATTTGTCAATGTCCAATGACAATTTATGATTATTACAACAGAGAAGGTACCAGATACATGGTACCTTCAATGAACATGGTACTGTTCAATGTCCCATGCATTGTGCACAGGACAAAACCCTGCAAGAAACTAATTATATGGTTTAAAATGTCAGTGGTGCCAAGGTTGAAAATCATAACTTTGGATACTATGAAGAAAAGTTCTTTTAAGTGACAAGTAGTGCCTCAGTTCAGTATTTAATAGTACATAATTCCACATATTAATAAAAATGTTGAACTTCGTTGAAATTTAAAATCCATTCCTCATATACCTATCTTGGAGAAAAAAAAAAGTATCTTGTTGTCTTGCATATTACCCTGAAACCTCATCTTGCCAACACAAATTTACAAGAGCCATGTCAATGTTAAGGGAAGTAGTCAAAATATGCATATTTGGCTAATTATTTTTTTCTAATTTGGACTAAAAGGAGATTTTGGGTTTGCAATTTCTTTTTTTATACTTTTTTTTTTTTGGTTTTTTGGGCCACACCCGGTGACGCTCAAGGGTTACTCCTGGCTATTCGCTCAGAAGTCGCTCCTGCAGGCACGGGGGACCATATGGGGAACCGGGGGATCGAACCGCGGTCCGTCCTAGGTTAGCACAGGCACCTTATCTCCAGCGCCACTGACCAGCCCCCTCTTTTTTATACTTTTGTAGCTTCCTAGTAAACTCTATTATGACCATTTGACTATGAATATTCTAATGTAAAAACTTTATAATTACATTAACATCATATTCAAGTATCTCCTCTTTTCCTTCTGAATGCCTTGAAGGGATTAAATGATTCAAGTGTCACTCACACTAACTACAAAATAACAAAATATTCTGCACACAGTAGTTTCAAAAATAATTTTGTTGATTGGCCCATTGTACATCCTTCTTTTCAACTGTGGCTTATAATTCCTTGCATACATACATCTCTCCAACAGTACATGTACTGCCAGTGTATACATTTCTCTCCACCAATGTCCCAGGACAACCCCTTCATAATCCCATCCCAAGGTAAGCTTAGTTCTGTGGCCAACTCTCTGATTCTGTTGTCTTTGACAATTTGCTCCTCCCTTAGTATTTTTTATATCTCACACATGAGAAAGATCATTCTATATCTGTCCCTTTTCTGGTCAACTTTACCCATCATGGTATTTTTTTAATTCTATTCAATTATAAGGGGATTGTATAATGTGGGGGCTTTTGTTTGTTTGTTATTTGTTCTTGGATCACATCCAACTGCTCTTCGGGTCTTCTGACACTGCTCTGCCTTTCAGGAATAGTCTTGGCAAGACTCAAGGGACCATATAGGTATTGCACCTCAGTCAGCAAGAGACCTACATTGTGTATCATCATTAAATTTGGAATTTTGTCTTTTTTTATTTCTGAGTAGTATTTATTTGTGTGTGTGAGGAGAGAGAAAAAAAAACATTTTTTAAATTCAGATAACTGTCATTATTGGGTACTCAGGTTATCTTTAATTTTTGGCTATTACGAATCATACTACAACAAATCTAGGGGTACAAAAGTCTTTGGTGTCTATGAGTGATGCTCATAGGCTATTTATGGCTATGCACTAAGAAATTGCTCCTGGTTTGGGGACTATATGGGACACCGGGAGTCAAACCCAGGTCCGTCCTGGGTCAGTTGCTTGCAAGGCAAACGCCCTACCACTGCGCTATCTCACCAGCCCCAAAAGTATTTTAAGAATAGTGTTCGGTGAAACAAGTGGAAACAGAGATAAACAGATGGGACTATATTAAGTTGAGAAGCTTCTGTACCTCAAAGGAAATAGTGACTAGAATACAAAGGCCGGGGCCCGGGAGATAGCATGGAGGTAAGGCGTTTGCCTTTATGCAAAAGGTCATCGGT
>PVKC010026526.1:0-16085 GCA_004027635.1 Crocidura indochinensis
AACAAAAAAAAAAACAAACAAAACCAGGCTTTGTTTCCAAGCTCGTGTTCTCCCTTGAACACCATCTTGTTGGCTGGTCTCTATATTTCTTTGCTTGCATATTTGCATTTTATCTCTTGAGCATGTATTTTCCTTTCTTATCACATTCTTCTAAGTAAGCTTTAATAAAGCTATCTTTTGCCTCACTAAACAAACGACAAAAGAAACACCTAAACAAAGCCTTGTTTATATACATACAAATATAGTGTATATTCCTGTTCAAGAAAGTATTTTTTAAATAAATGGAAAAATAATTCAAGACATTACTGACCTCTAAGGGGAAAAGCTTTAGAGAAGGGCAACACTGGACCTTCTAAACAAAGCAGTGGGTCTATAGATATTCGTCATACTACTCTTTGAACTCAACATACATATTTCTTTAAATGTAAGATAAATAAACCTGAACTTTGAGCTGCTTTGTGCTATTTGCTGACTACATTCAGCTGTCAAATCCACCTTGCTGTCAGCTCTGAATCATGGTGCCTAGAAAATTATTTTTATATATGTATATATCACCTTTTCTTTTATTAATAATTTTTTTTTTTTTTTTTTTTGGTTTTTGGGTCACACCCGGCAGCACTCAGGGGTTACTTCTGGCTCTCTGCTCAGAAATCACTCCTGGCAGGCTCAGGGGACCATATGGGATGCCAGGAATCGAACCATGGTCCTTCTGCATGCAAGGCAAATGCCCTGCCTCCATGCTATCTAATGATTTTTATTGTGACCAAAGTGGGTTACAAATCTTTCACAGTAATATTTTAGGAACATAGCGATATAAATAATCACCTTATATAAAATATTATACTCTTTATATAGAGGTTGTAATAGGCCTGTGTTTTTTTGTTTTGTTTTGTTTTGTTTGGGGACCCCACCCAGCAGTGCTCAGGGGTTACTTCCTGAGTCTATGCTCAGGAATTGCTTGGGAAATCCTGGCAGGTTTGGGGGACCATTTGGGATACTGGGGATCAAACCCAGATCTACCTCGTGCAAGGCAAACACTCTACATGCAGTGCAGGCCTGTGTTCTTATTAAATGTATTTCTCCCAATAAAAATACGTAAAATGATCTGGTAAATACAAGTAAATGTTACCAAGTTATGTAAGCAAGCCAGCAAGCCTTTGTTTAGTTTTTCGGGGGGGACCATATCCAATGGTGCTCAAGGGCCACTACTCCTGGCTCTGCATTCAGGGGTCATACCTGGCAGTACTTGGGGACTATATGAGATGTCAGAAATCGAACCTAAAGCAAGGCAAGGCAAACGCCCTACCTGCTGTGCTATACTTCCAACCCTCTTCTCACTTTTTGATTCGCTTTTTTATTTTACATAGCATTTTACTTATTTTATTTGGAGCGTTTGGGCCATATCCAGTAGACCTCAACATTTACTCTTGGTGGTGCTTGAGAATGATTCCTATCCCTAGAGCTATGAGACTCTATGTGTTACTGAGGTTTTGACTGGGGTCAGTGTGAAACAAGGTAAGAGCAGTAACCTGGTACTTTCTCTCCAGTCCCTTTTTCTTTCATTTTTTTACCTGCACTTTAAAAATATACTACTACTGTCGGCTTGCAAACCCTGAGCAGGAATTTGACAGCCCCTAAAAGCAAACCACAGTCACTAGACATTAAACTCACGAATACAGGTACTATAATCCCATTTCTCATCCTGAGTATAGATCTTGAATACCTGCAACCTGGATGCTATGCCTGATGCTATATACTTGGCATGTAATAGATGTTTAATAAATGAATGAGGGATTATACCTTTAGACCACAGTGCAAAAAAACTCTAAAGTTGAATTTATAGATTTATTAGATCACTTTCTTTAAGAGATCAGCACAGCAAAAGGAAATAGAATCTGCATTCCAGATAACGAACGTGTATTTTAACAATTAAAAGAAAACCACAATATATGATAGTTAAAAAAAAAAAGAGAGAGAGAGAGACTAGAACTTGCTTTAAAAAATCATGAAGCTGGGTCAGGCAGTGGCTCTGGAGGTAAGGTGCCTGCCTTGCCTGCGTTAGCCTAGGACAGACCGGGGTTCGATCCCCTGGTTTCCCATATGGTCCCCCAAGCCAGGAGCGACTTCTAAGAGAATAGCCAGGAGTAACCCCTGAGTGTCACTGGGTGTGGCCCAAAAACCAAAAAAAAAAAAAAAAAAAAAAAAAAAAAAAAAAAAAAAAAAAAAAAAAAAAAAAATCATGAAGCGGGGCCAGAGATATAGCATGGAGGTAAGGCGTTTGCCTTGCCTACAGAAGGACAGCGGTTCAAATTCAGCATCCCATATGATCCCCCGAGCCTGCCAGGAGTGATTTTTGAGTGTAGAGCCAGGAGTAACTCCTGAGTGCCACCGGGTGTGACCCAAAAAAAATAAACAATAAAATCATGAACCAATGTTATACTTCAATAAAAATGAAAGTATCTGCTTTAATGTAATGTTAAAGGTATCTTCAACGGAAATATGATCTAGCTTTTACAAACTGGCAGATCACACAAGTTAGAAACCTTAAAATTCAAGTTTATAGTTCAATTTGCAAATTTTTAATCACTTAAATCAGTAATATTGCCATATAACTTAAAAAAACAAGCTATGAAAATAGCACACACATTTTATATTATTCCAGTATGTTATTTTCTTACATTTCAACAAAACTCCCCCACTTTTTTTTGGTTTTTGGGTCACACCCAGCAGTGTTCAGGGGATATTCCTGGCTCCATGCTCAGAAATTGCTCCTGGCAGGCACGGGGGACCATATGGGGCACCGGGATTCGAACCGATGACCTTTTGCATGAAAGGCAAACAAACGCCTTACCTCCATGCTATCTCCCGGCCCCCTAAAGCCTTTTCTATGGACTATAAATGAGGTAATAATGATAGTTTAAAAAATACTGGGCATCTAGTTTCAATCAATCGAATACCTTCTTTTTATGACTTTTAAAATATGTATATGCATCCATTTGTATTTGTTATTGTCAATTATTAACAAGTGTATTTCACACTATTTCCCCAGGCAAACTGTGGTTATCAAAAGTCAAGTTTTCATAAGTTTCTCATGTTTCCTGCTTGTTGTAATAGTCAATGAATATGACTTCACTGTACTTACAGTTCTTTCTCAAGCTGCTGCTGAATTAATTTTGCTGACTTTGCCATTGTAATGTCTGTAAGGAAGAGAGGCATTATTATAGTTTTAAAACAATACAGAAACTTACTTAAGCCCAAGTTTTTTTTATTTTTTATAAGTTTTTTTTATTATTTAGTAGCATTGTTATCAAAATAAACTTTACCTGCATATGTCAATTTTCCTAAAAATAAAACTTATAAAAAAATACTTATAATGTTAAGCTGGTGACCCTGAAATTGACCTTAGCTTTTCCACAAGTTTTTCACACCCAAGAGAACTTTATGTTAACATTTGTAAAGTCAGCTAGTATAAAAAAGAAAATCTACTAGCTCTGTGAATCTAAAATAAGTGGAAAAGAAAGTCTTTATCCCCACACCTAAAACCCTGTCATAAAGTGAGTGCATTTCTTTTTTTTTTTTAACTTTTTTAAAAAAATTATTGATTAATTGATAGATTGGTTGTTGGGCAACACAGCAGTGCTCAAGGTTTACTCTTGACTCTGCACTCAGAAATTGCCCCTGGCAGGCTGGGGACTGACAACATGGGCGCTGGGAATCGAACTGGGCAGCTGCATGCAAGGCAAAAGCCCTACCGCTGTGCTATCTAACCGGCCCAAGAAAGTGCATTGCTAACTGAAGTTAGAAGCGTTGAGTACCACTCAACTATGGCTATGCAGACACCAAACTGACCAAAATTCCAGGTAAGCAGGTATTTGGGATGACATCAGCTGGACTTTTTGAGAGTGAGTAAAGGCACCCTGCCTCCACCTTCTTATACTGTAGAAGGCCTGGCAGCTGGAAATACACCCCACAAAAGCTGAAATATCAGGTCAGGGGCCACATAACAACTCCAAATTTTTTAATACTGTCATCCCAGTCTAAATTGGAACACCCAATTTGGATGCCAATGTGTACTTGAAGTCACCTAATGTTCAAAAGCAAAACAACAGAAAGATCAACTAGAGTTGCTCAAGATCTTGCTGATCAAGATAAGTCTTATGATAATGACTTAATAGCCTCATTGAGAAATATAATGATTTTCACAAACTTTCTTGTTGCTATACTCTTTTTCCCTTCTTTTTCTTTTTTTTTTTTTTTTTTTTAGTTTTTGGGTCACACCTGGTGACACTCAGGGGTTACTCCTGGCTTTGTACTCAGAAGTCTCCTGACTCAGTGGACCATAAAGGACACCAGAGGTCGAACCCAGGTCTGTCCAGGGTCAGCTGCGTGCAAGGCAAAGGCCCGCCCTAGTGCTGTGCTATCATTCCAGCCCATTTTTCTTTCCTTTTTAAAATAATTTCGCTCCCACTTACCTGGAAACAAATGTACTATGATCAACTATGTAATGCATGGTCTTTAAATAAATTAATTTTCATAAATATATAAAGAATCATATGGTTCTTCTGAGAAAACTGAGGACCTGAAGGGAGCTCTTTACTGTGCTTCTGTCTTTCCTGAATTCTTGAAGCTCTCCTCAGAGGTCAGAGCCCTGGGAAGCGAACCCCCAAAACACTGCATTCTGAAGCTGCCAGCAAGCAAATGAGTGAGTAAGAACTGGCTGGCTGTGTGGGTTTCCACTGTTACCTAAAGCCCCAGAAGAGCACGGCCATGAAGCAAAGCGGAGTGGCCGTGCACTCTTTCTAACCAATAAACCCCATCACAACACACAGGAAAAACCACACTACAAGCATGACAATGGGGAAAACTCGTAGGCAAACACCATGCACCGAGAATGAAGATGATAGCTTGGATGACCTTAAAAATTACAACCATCTGATTAACCTCTTGGATAAGGAACTTAAAATAGAAATATGGAAGATTTTTGTAAAACTCCAAGAAAGCATAGATTGATCTGAACAGAACACAAAGACAGAAATCAGAAAACTCCAAACTCAAATATCTTGGAGTCAACTTGACCAAAGACGTGAAGGACCCATACATAGAAAACTATAAAGCCCTGCTCCAAGAAATAAGAGAGGACACACGGATATGGAAACACATACCTTGCTCATGGATTGGCAGGATTAACATCATTAAAATGGCAATACTCCCCAAAGCATTATACAGATTTAATGCAATCCCCTTAAAAATACCCATGATATTCTTCAAAGAAATAGATCAAACACTTATGAAGTTCATCTGGAACAATAAACACCCTCGAATAGCTAAAGCACTCCTAGTGAAAAGGAAATTGGGAGGCATTACTTTCCCCAACTTTAAACTGTACTACAAAGCTATAGTGATCAAAACAGCATGCTATTGGAATAAAGACTGACCCTCAGATCAGTGGAATAGACTTGAGTTCTCAGACATTGTCCCCCAGACATACAATTACCTAATTTTTGACAAAGGAGCAAGAAATCCTAAGTGGAGCAGGGAAAACCTCTTGAACAAGTGGTGCTGGTAGAACTGGTTAGCCACTTGCAGAAAAGCAAACACAGACCTCCAGTTAACATCATGTACGAAGGTAAAATCCAAATGGATTAAAGATCTTGATATCAGACCTGATACCATATGGTATATAGAACAACACATCAGTAAAACACTCCATGACATTGAGACTAAAGGAATCTTCAAGGAGGAAACTGCACTTTCCTAACAAGTGGAAGCAGAGATAAACAGATGGGAATACATTAAACTGAGAAGCTTCTGCACCTCAAAAGAAATAGTGCCCAGGATACAAGAGTCACCCACCGAGTGGGAGAAACTATTCACCCAACACCCATCAGAAAGGAGCTAATATCCAAAATATACAGGGCACTGACAGAACTTTACAAGAAAAAAACATCTAATCCCATCAAAAAATGGGGAGAAGAAATGAACAGTCACTTTGATAAAAAAAGAAATACAGATGGCCAAAAGGCACATGAAAAAATGCTCCTCGTCACTAATCATCAGGGAGATGCAAATCAAAACAATGATGAGATACCACCTCACACCAGAGATTGGCGCACATCACAAAGAATGAGAATAATTAGTGCTGGCAGGGATGTGGAGATATCGAAAGGAACTCTTATCCACTGCTGGTGGGAATGCTGCCTAGTCCACCCTCTATGGAAAGCAATATGGAGATTCCTCCAAAATCTGGAAATTGAGCTCCCATTCGACCCAGCTATTCCACTCCTAGGGATATAATACAATACAAAAACCCCTTCCTCACACCTATGTTTATTGCAGCACTATTCACAACAGTCAGGCTCTGGAAACAACCAAGATGCCCTTCAACAGACGAATGGCTAAAGAAACTGTGGTGCATATACACAATGGAATATTATGCAGCTGTCAGGAGAGATGAAGTCATGAAGTTTTCCTATACATGGATGTACGTGGAATTTACCATGCTGAGTGAAATAAGTCAGAGAGAGAGAGAGAGAGACACAGAATAGTCTCATTCATCTATGGGTTTTGAGAAAAATAAAAATCATTTTTGCAACAATCCTCAGAGACAATGAGAGGAGGGCTGGAACTTCCAGCTCACTTCATGAAGCTCACCACAAAGAGTGGTGAGTGCAGTTATAGAAATAACTACACAGAAAACTACCCTAATCATGTGAATGAATGAGAGAACTGGAAAGCCTGTCTGGAGTACAGATGTGGGTGGGATGGGAGGGAGAGAGACTTGGGACATTGGTGGTGGGAATGTTGCACTGGTGAAGGGGGTGTTCTTCACATGACCGAAACTTAATCACAATCATATATGTAATCAAAATGTTTAAATAAAGAAAAATAATAGTAAAAAAAAAAACAAACATGCTGGCACCTTGTTTATTGCAGGCAATCAAGAATGAAGGTGTGTTCTTCAGATTCATACTGTCAATGAGGACTTGATAAAGAAACTCAGCCACATCTTTCACCTCGCGCTGAAATGTTGCACTATCTACAACAAACACCACCGCCCTGGAAAGCAAAAAAAGAAATAACAACATAGGAGCTTATAACAGTATTATAGGCAGCATTATATTGAATAAAAGGTCTCCTTAACTGTATAAAGTTCAATCACAATGAACAGCACAAAAGGTGCTAATCTGCAGGAGTGCACACCAAATAAGGACTGCTAAGCTAAAAAGACAACATAAAATGATGCTTGCCCTCCAAGATCAAGAAAGCATACATATATAGGGGCCGGATAGCATGGAGGTAGGGCATTTGCCTTGCATGCAGGTCAGTGGTTCAAATCCCGGCATCCAATATGGTCCTCTGAGCCTGTCAGGAGCAATTTCTGAGCCTAGAGCCAGGAGTAACCCCTGAGCACTGCCAGGTATGACCCAAAAACCAAAACCAAAACCAAAGCAAAAAATATATATAAAATAAAAAATAAAGCATTTATACAGAACAGTGATAACAGGAACAAAAAGGAAGATCATTCTTCCCCTATTTTTATCAAGTACAGTGTGTTAGAGAACTGTTATGATAATTTTATGCATTCTATCACAATATCATTGTTCCAACATGATACTCATCACCAAAGTATCTGTTTCCCTCAACAAATGTCTCAATGACCCTTCCTATTTCCCCCATCCTAACCCCAGAACAAGTTCTATAGATCAGTTTTCCAGTTCTATTGCCTTTTGCCATTTGTTGCAAATATATATACAACCCAACATGTGAGAGAAATCATTTGATATAGGTCCCTCTCCTGATTGACTTCATTCAACATGAACTGACTCTCATCCCCATAGCAGCAAATTCTGATTCCATTTTTTCTTACAGTTGCACAGTTCTCCATTGCATATATATTAATTCTTGATTAACTCCTTGATCAATAGCTGGGTATGAGTTATTTCTATAATATCTGGCTATTATGCAATGAATTAATGCTTTGGGGTTTTTTGGGGGGTGGGGTGTCAAAAAGTGGTATTACTGGGTGTGTATGGGAGTTTTTTTCTTTTTCTTTTTTTGTGCCAAACTCACCAATGCTCAGAACTTATTCCATGCTCTGCACTCAGGAATCACTCCTGGCGGGGCTCAGGGAACCATGTGATATCAGGAATAGAAACTGGGTCAGGTACATGCTGTACTATCTCCAGCTACTGGAGTTCTTTCTTTGCTGAGAAACTTCTATAGAGCTCTCCATAGAGGCCAAACAAGATGACCTTCCCACCAAGGAACAATCTAGATTCCCTTCTCACCATATTGCACCAACACTGGTTGTTTTCAGTTTTTCTGATATATGCCAATCTCACTGGTAACTATCTCATTGTTTTGATTTGCATTTCTTTAATAAGTGACAATAAACACCTGTTCATATGGTTACTAGCCATCTAAATAGCTTCTTCTTTTTATTTTTTTTTTTCCCTAAATAGCTTCTTAAGAGAAGTTTCTGTTTATTTCCTCTCCTGATTTTTGGATGGGATCTCAAACTTTTTTGTTCTGTTGAGCTTTGAGTGTTTTATAAGTCATGAATATAGCTCTACATCTTAAGTATTGGGTACAAGTATTTTCTCCAATTCAGTTGAGTGTCTGTTTTAGCTTGGGTTTCTTTTGGCCAAGGGACATACTAAGTCAAATAGACTTAAAATAATCAACTTATTATTTTTTTTTGTCAAACCCAAAATTCCATCAATATAAAGACATATCATCATCCCAGGTACAATTCAGAAGAAAATATATGGTCAATTAAACTAGGACACTGTAAGGGCTGAAGAGATAGTACAGGGGTTAGGGTGATTGTATTCCATGCGAAGCTGGATTCAATCCATAGTACCCCTATGGTTGTATGGAACATATGGTTTCCTCTCTTCACCAGAAGTGACTCCTAAGCACAGAGCCAAAAATAAGCCCTAAGCATTGGTATGGAAGAATAACAACAACAACAGCAGCAAAATACCCTCCAGGATACTATCAACAATAAGCAGCATCCTAATTTCATGGATATTAAAATGTGCTTTAGGGGCCGGAGCAATAGGCCTTGTACATGGTTGGCCTGGTTTTAAATCCAGGTACTATATATGGTCCACCAAGAGTGATCAATAAGGGGGCCGGGTGGTGGCGCTGGAAATAAGGTGCCTGCGCTAACCTTGGACGGACCAACCGTGGTTCGATCCCCCGGTTCCCCATATGGTTCCCCGTGCCTGCCAGGAGCGACTTCTGAGCGAATAGCCAGGAGTAACCCCTGAGCATCACCGGGTGTGGCCCAAAAACCAAAAAATAATAGAGTGATCAATAAGCACAAAGCCAGAATTAGCCTTAAGTGTCAAGGATGGCTCAAAACAAAAATAACAATATAATGTATTTTTCTGTTTTGTTTTGTTTTGGGACTACACCCAGTGAAGCTCAGGGGTTATTCCTGGCTATGCACTCAGAAATCACTCCTGGCTTGGCGGATCATATGGGACGCCGGGGATCGAGCCCAAGTCTGTCCTGGGTCAGCCGCATGCAAGGCAAACACTCTACAGCTGTGGTATCACTCTGGTTCTGTTTTATTTTTTATTTTATAATGTATTTTTAAATACTTTAGTATAGTACACTGATTTTCTTTAAAGTCCTTAGTGGTGTCAGAAACAAAAGAACACAGGATTTTAAACTGCAGACAGCAATTTTAGAACATAAGAGTATCACTAGGGCACTATTAAAAATGAGAAAGTCACTCTGTGCTTTTCTGTCATCAATTTTAGGTAATTTAAGATAGATATTTGGGGGGCCGGAGATACAGCACAGCGGTGTTTGCAGCTGACACAGGGCCTAAGGTGGTTGGTTCAAATCCCGGTGTCCCATATGGTCTCCTGTGCCTGCCAGGAGCGATTTCGGAGCAGATAGCCAGGAGTAACCCCTGAGCACCACCGGGTGTGGCCCAAAAACAAAAACAAAAAAGCAAGGGGCCAGAGAGATAGCATGGAGGTAAGGCGTTTACCTTTCATGCAGGACAGTGGTTGGAATCCTGGCATCCCATATGGTCCCCTGTGCCTGCCAGGGGCAATTTCTGAGCATAGAGCCAGGAGCAACCCCTGAGTGCTGCCGGGTATGACCCAAAAACCAAACCAAAACAAAACAAAACAAAACAAGGGCCGGGCGGTGGTGCTGGAGTTGAGATGCCTGCCTTGCCTGCGCTAGCCTAGGCCAGATCGCAGTTCAATCCCCAGGTTTCCCATATGGTCCCCCAAGCCAGGAGTGACTTCTGAACGCAGAGCCAGGAGTAACCCCTGAGCGTCACCAGGTGTGGCCCAAAAACAAAAAAAACAAACAAAAACAACAACAACAACAACAAAATAGATATTTGAATAGATATTTGGGGGCCAGAGCGGTGGCACAAGTGGAAGGGCATTTGCCTTGCACGTGGTAACCCAGGACTGACAGCAGTTCAATCCCCCGGTGTCCCATATGGTCCCCCAAACCAGGAGCGATTTCTGAGCACATAGCCCAAAGTAACCCTGAGCATCACTGGGCGTGCCCCCCCCAAAATTAAAAAAATTTAAAAAATTAAATAAAAAAGAAAACAGTGTTTGCTGGCATATAAGACGACCCCCTAATTTTGCAGTTAAAACAGAGGTTTAGGCCTATATTCGCTGTATAAGACAGAATGTTCCTGTGCTGCAACTGAATGTACCACAGTGAGCCAATCACAACAAGCAAAGGTTCAAAGGGTATACTGGAATAGACTTCCTCTCTGACTCTGGCCAATCTGAGCAGGCTTTTTACAGTGTAGATTCAGGTCCAGAACATTGTCTAATTTGCATGCTTTTAGCCTGCTTGGATTGGCTAAGTTAGAGAGGCGGTCCAAGCAGCCTTGCAGTTTTTGGTGCAGGATCGAATTGGAAAATTCGTTTTGTGGCAATATTCAGACAATTTTCGTTTAGCAGCATATTGAAACATTTTTCGGGATATACTCGGCGTATAAGACGACCCCCCGATTTTCAGTTGACTTTTTTTTTTGTTTCAAAAGTCGTCTTATATGCCGGAAAATACGGTAGATGTTTGATTTTTATTAACCTCTAGGACTCTACCTAATTTTAAAATTCTTTTCTTAGATTTTAAGTTCTACATATTATTCAATTTGTCCTTTGTGACCAATTAATAATTTCTATACATCCTGGAAAATGAAAAAAAATTTTTTTTGGCTTTTGGCCACACCCAATGGTGCTCAGAGTTTACTCCTGGCTCTGCTCAGAAATTACTCCTGACAGATTCAGGGGACTATATGAGACGTGAGGGATCAAACTTGGGTAGACCACGAGCAAGGCAAATGCCCTACCTGCTGTGCTATAGCTCCTGCCCTGAAAAAATGAATTTTTAAACTTTATTTCATATAATCCTCATAAAATCTTCTAAAGGTAGGCTTATCATTCATATGTCTGACTTCACTACCCACACTCTTCTCACTCCCAGACATAAGCTGCCTTACAGAAAACACTAAAACAAACCAACGTACTGATCTTACTATGCAGAGTTCAGACAAGCCATTTAATACCCTAATACTTACCTGGCTGAAGACTTAAACCGCTCTAAGAACTGAAGTCTCAAGCTTTCATGGCCAGGGAGGTCAATCAAGGTCAAACTTGAACCCTAAGGAAAGCAGTAATGACAGTGCTTCAGTTCTTGTGTTCACAACATAAATGTTTGATATCAGAGTTCAAGTACCAAAACAGTATCCACTTAAATTACCAGAAGTTCACTACATCAAATAAATATTTACAGGAGCAATAATCCATTAAATAGGGTGCTTGCTTTGTATTTGGCAGAGGAAGGTTTGATTCCTGGCACAACTATGGTTCCTCAAGCACCACTAGAAGTGATACCTGAGCACAGAATCAGGAATAAGCCCTGAATACTGCCAAGTGCTGCCTCAAAAAAGTAACAGTAATAAAATAAAATAAAATATTTGCAGACTACATCTATAAATCTTCAGTCAAAATTCTGTGTATATAATATGAGCAAATGATATAGTATGAGCAAATAAAAATGATAAATCAGCAAATATGGTCTACATTAATTTATCTATTTTTTTTTTTTTTTTATGTATGTATGTTTTTGGGACACACCCGGCAGCATTCAATCCTGGCTCTACGCTCAGAAATCACTCCTGGCAAGCTCAGGAGACCATATGGGATGCTGGGATTCGAATCGCTGTCCTTCTGCATGCAAGGCATACACCGCCCTACCTCCATGCTATCTCTCCAGCCCATATGGTCCACTTTCTAATACTGATAAAAAGACACAATATTGTCCAGAAAGAACAGAGCTAAAGCATAAGGAAGTGACTAGAAGAAGAGAGAAAAAAGGGGCTAAAGCAATAGCACAGCATGAAGGATGTTTGCTTGGCCGAGTAAACACAGCCGAGCCAGGTTCAATTCCTGGTACCCCACATGGTCCTCCACACACTGCCAGGAATGATGCCTAAGTGTAGAGCCAGGAGAAGCTCTGAGTGCCGCCGGCATGCCCCAACCCCCAAAAGAAAAGGGAGAAAGAAGAGAGGAAAGTTCTATATATTCAACAGAAAAGTGCAATTTTCATATATAGCCCTCTGATGGTCATATTAAAGAGCAAAAAGAAATAGGTAAAATAAATTCATAACAATCCATTATTTAGTTTAATATTTTCTTTTAACTTGAAAAAACCTAGAAAATAAAATTTCCTACATCCTTTTTAAAACCGGAAGATCTGCTGTCCCTTTTACCCTTGGAGCATCCCTCTATTTGAGTGACTACATTTGAATCACATTTCAGAAGCTCAACAACTGTATGTGACCAACCACTGGCCATTCTATTGGAAAACAAACCAAAAAAAAGGTGGGCGGGAGAGGCTGGAGTGATAGTACAGCGGGGAAGGGATTTACTTAGCACACAGCTGATCTGGGTTCAATTCCCATCATTCTGTATGGTCCCCAGCACTACAAGTAATTCCTGAGCACAAAGCCAGGAGTAACTCCTGAGCACCACCAGGTGTGGCCCATGAAAGGGCCGAGCAAGAATACAACTGGTAGTGTGTGTGCTTTTCATGCAGTCAACTCAGGTTCAGTCCCAGGCAACACACATGGTCCCTCAAGCCTCAACAGGAGTGATCCCTGAGAGCAAAGACAGAGTCAGCTCAGAGCACTCAGGCCAAAAAATTAGTTACAAATTAATCTAAGTAACCACACTTTCAGATGAATTCATCCTAGAAACAACCTTTTCTAAACACCACAGTAAAGGAAAATCTCATTTCCAAACATTTATGGGACCTCTTACCCTGCTATTGGTGACTCTGTATGCAGCAGAACTGTCAGTAATAGAAGTCTGAGTGTCTCTGTAAAGTCCAGTTAACAACTGTAAAAAGATAATACAAAGATGATCAGAGTCAACATAAATAGCAAATCTAAAGAGTCCTATTCTAATTCTTAGATATAAGGTCAAAAAGAAGTATTGCGTCCAAGAGATGGGAGTTTATATTCTTCCCTCTTTATATGTTAAAAATCTCATTTGAAAAAAAAAGGAAAAAGAAAATCTCATTTGGTAGAAACTTCATTTCCTTCTTCCCAGTGAGAAGTGGAAAAATAAATACTATTATTTTGAAAGATTAGACACTAAATTTATCAACCTTCCATAAATATTCCTTAACATTAAAAATAATTAGATTGATTGTATTTCTTTTTTAGTGGATGGGAAATAATTTATACTCTGAAAAAAAAAGAATGAGGAAAACTTTGCTACTGTTTAGAGCAAAAAAAAAAAATCCATATTGATTTCTGAAACTATTAAAGAGGCAGAAGAGTTAGTTAGCTCAGGATGCACAACATACGGCTCTCTGCAAGGGGTCACAGCTGAGCATAGAGCCAGGAATAGCCCCTGAGGACATTAGGTGTGGCCCAAAATACAAACCCCAATTTTCCAATTTTTTAATTGTATAAAGCCTACATAATCCAAATTGTTAATGGTGAATCGCCCACTAAGAAAATTTTATATATGAATATGTTACGCAAACTATACATCCTACAAGGGCATTTGGTAGATTTCACATCCACGTACTTATCAGCTGTAGATCAAACAGGTATTCTGTATTTAATTCTACAACATCAACCTGTATGAACACTTTTCTTAATCATTATACCTTGAACAATATAGCTTAACATCTGGTTACACGGCACTTAGACACTGTGTTATTGGGCTTTATAAGTAATCTAAAAGTATTCCAGAGGGTATGATTATAACTTACATATAAGGAGACTGGCATCAACAGGCTGGAACCTGAAATCAATCCCTCACAGATACAAGGGGCAAATATACACACATTCCTGTCTTCCACCTCCAACTTTTGGCATCCTTAGGCATAACAAGTTCAGTACCTTAAACCTTTAAATGGTAAGATGTAAATGTCGGTGTCAGGAAAGCCAAGAAATAGGCCAAGCATTTCACCTGGTGGGCTTTCCAAAAATATATTTGTAAATCAAGTTTAAAATGCACCATTTGTCAGCATCAGTTGCATTTCCAGATAAACCATAACCTCACAGAACTGGATGTCTTAAAATTTCCGATCAAGGGGCTGGAGCGGTGGTGCAGGCCGTGAGGCGACTGTCTGCCTTCACGCGTTAGCCTAGGGTAGATTGCAGTTCTATCACCCTGCGTCCCATATGGTCCCCCAAGCCAGAAGTGATTTCTGAGCACACAGCCAGGAGTAACCCCTGAGCGCCATCGGATGTGGCCGAACAAAAAAAAAACACAAAACAAAACAAAACAAAAAACTTCCTGGCCCAGGAGATAGCATGGAGGTAAGGCGTTTGCCTTTCATGCAAAAGGTCATCAGTTCGAATCCCGGTGCCCCATATGGTCCCCCGTGCCTGCCAGGAGCAATTTCTGAACATGGAGCCAGGAGTAACCCCTGAGCACTGCCGGGTGTGACCCAAAAGCCAAAAACAAAAACAAAAACAAAACAAAACAAAACAAAAAAAACCTTCCTATCAAGGTTATGAGCAGCATAAAATCAAAGTATTTACTCTAACAAACAGCAGTGTTTTCCCGGAGTCACAAAGGCCGACAAGTAGTACAGCTCGTTGACTGCTCCTCCTGCTTCCGATGATCTTCCAGAACACTGAAATAAAGAGAAACGTACACATTTATGACTGATGATCAAGAGCAAGCAAGTATGACTGAAGGATCAAGAGTTTGCAGATAAAAAAAAAAAGTTTGCAGATGAGGGGTGGGGATGCTATCAGAAATCTATCACCAAACTTCATTAACCTGGAGCTTACATGTAGTGTTTGTTACCATTATGTTACAGCATCGCCCCTGTGTGCGGGCCCTCACGCCCCAAGAACGGCCTGTCACTATTCATTCAACTTCTTTGCACCCTCTACCTTAACTGGGGCCTCTTCAAATGTGGCCTTCACTGGGGCAGTTGACTCCACCAGGACTCAGGTAGGAAGGAAAGAGGTTCAACTTGAGAGTCTCAGAGTAGGGGCGATGGAAGGGGAGCCTCGTGCTCAGCAAAACAGGGGATGCGGGGATCCCCATTAACGCAGGGCCAAAGGAGAGTCTCTCTTCTCTTCTCCTCTCCTCCCTCTCGCTCCCCCTCCAAGTCAGCACAGAGCAGACCAGGCCTGAACCCCACCTGCCCACTCCCTCCATAGACACCGGACGTCGCTTTACCCAACGTCAGCAGTACCACGAGAAGCGCTGCCAGGACTGAGAGTACGGTCGGGTCTCCCTGCTGCAGCTCTTGCTTCAGGGTGTCTAGATAGGGCTGGAAGGCGACCCCAACATCACCGCCATTGCCCACTCGCCGGTAATCCGCGGAAGCCATAATTGAGCTGCGAGGTCTCCGGCGCCACGAAAAGCGACGTGGCCCTCTGCGCTGCGCTTGCGTCGTGAGAAAGGCATCACGGGAGTTGTAGTCCACCGATCTAGTTCGCGTATGCAGGAGGAACACGGAAGTCTGAAATGCTTTATGGGAATTGTAGTTTTCTGAGACACTTAGCCTAAAAGTTGTAGGTTACACCCCGGAGGTTTACGAATAACATG